>CM050165.1:45021194-45256194 GCA_027410445.1 Discoglossus pictus
CTGTCTTTAAGCTTAGAATCCAGCATCCAGAGTGCTTTCCCCAAAGCTCCATGCAAGATTGAAAACTCGCAAACTTACAATCTACAGATCCTTATTAACTGATTAATAACTAGTACCACCTGACACGGATATTTATTACTTTTACAACTATATTTATAAGGCTACATTTTCCATAGTGTTGCATACAATGCTTACAGTATATTACAGAATATAGAATAAAAAAATTATGAGTTAATAACAAAATTGTACCTAGTGATACACTGGGTATTGAGGTTCATAAAACTTCCAATACAGAGTAAATGATTTAGCAAGTGAAAAAAATGTGATGGATGTGCGTGGTAAACAAAAATTGAGTTGGAAGCTATCAGCCTTTTTAAATTGCGATTCAGCCAATTGAAAAGGGCTCTATATAAGCACAGAGCATATTTTTTTGCAGAAGTTTTTAGTTAGTGAAGACTTTGCTTTTTGGATAGAAGTTCATTAACTAAAAACTTCTGTAAAAAAATATGCTCTGTGCTTATATAGAGCCCTATTCATAGTTACATAGTAATTAAGGTTGAAAAAAGACTTTCAGTCCATCAAGTTCAACCTGTTAAGATCTCCTCTGATCTGCAATATGCGGATTAGTTATTAATTAAATTATTGATTAAATAATTATTAATAGTATAGTATTGGAGAATGAATAAAGAGTTAGTCCATCAAGTTCAACCTTTTTAGATCTCTATTGATCTTTTTAATTTGGACTATTTATTATTATTGTTAATTGTTAATTATTGTTAATTGATCCAGAGGAAGGCAAACATAAAAAAAAACCCCATTGAAACTTTGCCAATTGTCTCATAAGGGGGAAAAAAAAGCAAAATTCCTTCCTGACCCCAGAAACTGGCGATCAAATTTCTCCCTGGATCAATATTCCTTCGCTAGTTATCTAGGATAGCCTTGAATGCCCTCTTTATTCAGAAATATATCTAACCCCTTTTTGAAGTTGTCTATCGAATTCGCTGTCACCACCTCCTTTGGTAGAGAATTCCACAGTTTAACCACCCTAACTGTGAAGAACCCTTTTCTTTGTTTAAGGTGAAATCTTTTTTCCTCTAACCTCAACGGATGTCCTCTTGTCAGTTGAAAATCTCTTGCTACAAAAAGCTCACTTGACAAAGCCTTATATGGACCCTGGATGTATTTAAATAACGTAATCATATCTCCTCTTAGACGCCTTTTTTCTAGCGAAAATAAGTTTAATTTTGCTAGTCTTTCTTCATAACTTAGCCCCTCCATTCCCCTTATTAGTTTTGTAGCCCTTCTCTGTACTTTTTCCAGCTCTAAGATGTCTTTTTTGTGAGGTGGTGCCCAAAATTGTACTCCATATTCCAAATGAGGGCGTACTAGAGATTTGTATAGTGGCAGAATTATATCTTCTTCCCTGGCTTCTATACCCTTCCTAATACATGCTAATATTTTATTTGCCTTTGCAGCCGCTGCTTGGCTTTGAGCGCTGTTACCTAGGTGGTTGTCCACTAGTACTCCCAAATCCCTTTCAATATCTGATACCCCTAGATTTGCTCCATTAAGATTATAGATTGCTTGGCTATTTTTCCTTCCCAAATGCATAACCTTACATTTATTTGTATTAAATCTCATCTGCCATTTAGCCGCCCATTTCTCTAATTTATGCAAATCCTTTTGTAGGGAAAGTACATCATTATCTGATTTTATTACCTTGCACAACTTAGTGTCATCAGCAAAAATGGAGACACTACATTCGAGTCCTACTTCAATGTCATTAATAAATATGTTAAAAAGGAGAGGACCCAATACTGAGCCCTGAGGAACCCCACTTATCACTTTAGACCAATCGGAGTATGTTCCATTTACAACAACCCTTTGCTTCCTGTCTTTTAGCCAGCTCTCGATCCATGAGCAGATATTTACTGCAATTCCTGTATCCCTTAGTTTGCTCACTAGTCTTCCATGTGGCACTGTATCAAATGCCTTTGAAAAATCTAAAAAGACTACATCCACTGAGTTGCCCTGATCCAAGTTCCTACTAACCTCCTCATAAAAACTAATTAGATTGGTCTGACACGACCTTTCCTTCATAAATCCATGTTGACTGCTACCTATGATCCTGTTCAAATAGACATATTCTTGTATTCTGTCCCTTATTAACCCTTCTAAAAGCTTCCCAACTACAGAAGTGAGGCTCACTGGTCTATAATTCCCCGGATTTGCTCTAGATCCCTTCTTAAATATAGGTATCACCTCTGCTTTTCTCCAGTCATCTGGTAGAGACCCTGTAGTGAGCGAGTCTTTAAAGATTAGATATAATGGTTTGGCTATTACAGAACCCAGCTCCCTCAGTACCCTTGGATGTATTCCATCAGGACCTGGGGCTTTATTAACATTTATTTTCTCCAACCTCTTTTGTATTTCTTCCTGCGTTAACCAATTATTTAGTGAAGGTAGTGTAGCCCCATTATGTTGCAGTGTCCCAACCACTGGTACCTCCCTTGTGTAAACCGAAGAAAAGAACCTATTTAGCTCATCTGCCTTTTCCTGGTCACTAATTATCAGATGGCCTGTGTCACATTGTAATGGTCCTATCGATTCCTTCCTGGCCTTCTTCCCATTAATATATTTATAAAATATTTTAGGGTTAGTCTTACTTTCCATTGCAACTGACTTCTCATTTTCTATTTTAGCCAGTCTAATAGCCCTTTTGCAAGCCTTGTTGATTTCCTTATAGTCACATAAAGATGCCTCTGTTCCCTCCTTCTTGTATAATTTAAATGCATACTTCTTTTTCCTCATCATGATCTTTAAGTCATTGTTAAGCCACATGGGATGTGATTTACTCCTATTTATTTTATTTCCACATGGTACATGCTGATGAGTATGTTTATTTAGTAAGGATTTGAATGTTGTCCATTTATTTTCAGTATTCTTCCCTGTAAGTTCTTTGTCCCAGTCTATATGTTGTATTGCTGCCCGTAGCCCATTAAAGTTAGCCCTTTTAAAATTTAGAGTTTTTGTTGGCCCCTTACAACTCTGTTTTTTGTATTCAATCTCAAATGAGACTGTGTTGTGATCACTGTTCCCCAAGGGTTCCCCTATTTTTACATTTGATATTATATCAATATTACTTGTGATGACTAAATCCAAGATGGCCCCATTTCTAGTAGGTTCTTGTATTACCTGGGCTAGATAATGATCCCTGAGTGTACTCAAGAACCTGCTCCCCTTAGCTGAGCTGCTGGTCTCGTTTATCCAGTTTATATCAGGGTAATTAAAGTCTCCCATTATTAGAACTTGCCCATGCTTAGCTGCATTTCCAATCTGTAACAATAATTGTATTTCCTCACTTTCAGCTATATTTGGGGGTTTATAGCATACTCCCACCAATATGCATTTAGAATTAGCTCCTCCACTATTTAGCTCAACCCACAAGGATTCAATGATGCCGTTAGTGCCAGCATAAATATCTTCTCTAACTATAGGCTTAAATTCAGGCTTAACATAAAGACAGATCCCTCCTCCTCTTTTACCATTGCCCCTATCTTTCCTAAATAGGTTATAACCATCCAGATTAACAGTCCAGTCATGAGATTCATCCCACCATGTTTCCGTAATGCCTATTAAGCCCCATTTTTCTTGTACTGCTAATATTTCTAGCTCATCCATTTTCCCAGGCAAACTTCTTGCGTTTGCAATCATACACTTTATGTTGCTATGGCTCTGCTGATGTGAAGTGCCTGCCACTGTATTTGAGGCCCCTATTAATATCTCCCTACTTTCTATTGTAACCCTCCCCCCTTCTCCTCCCCCATGGGTAAATAATTCATCCCTTTCCCTCTCTACCCTATTTACCCCAATACTTCTATATAGTCCCTCCCCCCCACCTACAAGTTTAAAAACTCCCCCAGCCGTTCTACCATCCTATTCCCTAGCACAAAAGCGCCCTCATCATTAAGGTGCAATCCATCCCTGCTATAGAGATTGTACCCAAGTGAGAAGTCAGCCCAGTGCTCTAAAAACCCAAAACCCTCTGCACTGCACCACTTTTTTAGCCACGCATTAACCTCCCTAAGCTCCTTCTGCCTCCCTGGGCTAGCACGTGGCACTGGTAGTATCTCAGAAAATACTACCTTGGAGGTCCTTGCTTTAAGCTTATTCCCTAATTCTCTAAAATCATTCTTTAGGACGCTCCATCTTCCACTAACTTTGTCATTGGTACCAATGTGTACCAAGACCGCCGGTTCATTACCAGCCCCTCCCAATAATTTATCCACCCGATCCACAACATGCCGAACCCGAGCACCCGGGAGACAGCAAACTGTTCGATTGCTGGGATCTGGGTGACAAATTACCCTGTCTACCTTCCTAATAATAGAGTCCCCTACCACCAAAACATGTCTGTTGCTCTGCCTATTCTGCCCTCCCTCTTCTCCAGTAGAGCTGTTCGCCCGGCTGTTAGAGGGAACAGCTCTATCTGGCATTGCCATTCCTGAATGGACATCGCCAACAGTTTCACTCAATCTGGCAAATCTGTTGGTGTTTGACAACTCAGAACTGGCCTGCCTCCTCCTGTTCCCCCTGCTTCCCCTTGTAACTGTAACCCAGCTACCTCCCTGGCCATCCTCCCTAGCCCCAGCTCCTCCCTCCATACTAGGCCCAGCTAAACTGTGCTCCGTGAGCACCAATTCCCTTTCCAGTGGAGCAATATCACTAAGTGCTGCAATTCTCCTCTCCAGATCTTCAATTTGAGCTTCCAAAGAGGCAACATGCTCACACCTGTCACAGAGGTATGGACCCTGGATCATATGTTCCAGTAGTGCATACATTTGACAGGATGTACACTGAATAAGGTTGCCACTGGACTGACTCATAATTATTATTATTGTCTACGAAATTTCAGTGGGAAAAATAAAGAATATAATATAATATATTTATATAAAGTTTTCCTCCTTTGCACTATAAATCTGCCCTCCCTTTTCTTTGAAGGCCCTCCTTTTATTTAAACTCCTAGGCTTTTACTAGAATTGCACTTGATACTGAAAATGTTCGCAAGCTCACAAGTTCCCCTTCTCCGGTTTCTATTAACTTCTGCCTTCTCGTCTGGGCACAATTAGTGCACTCTGCAATTTATCAGCCTTTACTTGTAAGGTAAATCCACTTGTAAACAGGCCCCAAACCAGCTCACAAACCTTTTATACAAGTTTAACAGTCAAGCCACACCCCTCTCACCTGGGCACAATTAGTGCACTCTGCAGTTTATTAGCCTTTACTTTTTAAGGTAAATCCACTTGTAAACAGACCCCAAACCAGCTCACAAACCTTTTATACAAGTTTAACAGTCAAGCCACACCCCTCTCACCTGGGCACAATTAGTGCACTCTGCAGTTTATTAGCCTTTACTTTTTAAGGTAAATCCACTTGTAAACAGACCCCAAACCAGCTCACAAACCTTTTACACAAGTTTAACAGTCAAGCCACACCCCTCTCACCTGGGCACAATTAGTGCACTCTGCAGTTTATTAGCCTTTACTTTTTAAGGTAAATCCACTTGTAAACAGTATTCAATTGGCTGAATCGCAATTTAATAAGGCTGTATATCTGCCGGAGGAGACAGTCTTGTGGTATAGGTTCCCTAACTTCATAAATGCCTACTAAAATGTTTAAAGCCATTCATTTATCCATTACATAATAAAGGACAATAATAATAAGAAAAATAATTTATTTATTGTAATTTATGATTACACCTTTTTGAATCTAACTTCTGATTAAGCTACAATTACAAAAAAAAATCTTTAAAATATTAAGCAATTTAATTGCCACCTCAGATTCAATTTTATACATGGTTTTAGTTTTGTTTATATGTTGCAGTATTTTATACTGATTTTCACAAATCTCTGCCAGAGAGCTTTCTCTCACTGGAACCATTTATCTAAACACAGTGTTTATATTACCAAATTAAACTTAGCTTTTTTTTTATAAGAGGGATGGCAGAGAACCTGATAAATACAAGCTATACAAATAAATTAAATGAGCCTAAATGGTTATTTTATTATACATATAATTCTAAATAAAATGCAAGTAGCGCATATACAGCATTATACTGTATGAGAAGGAAATGTTTGTTTTTGTCCTTGGGGATTGTTGAAAGGAATTATTCCGCCATTGTTCGTGAGCAAAATAGGTAACACATCTATCTTTATTTTTCTTATAGAATATATTTAGCAGAATAATTATAGTTAAGGATATATTTTTATTCCTACATATTCTATATGTAACACATTTCTAGCTAGGGACTTTGTGTTGTTCATTTGCACAAGATAATTAGTTTGACCTGATTTGGAAAAATAACTTGTTTAACTTGATAAAATCTAATCAGCTTGATCTTATCAATATGACCCGTACATTAGTACTTAGTATTCTAGGACTTTACTTGAAGTGATAATAGGCTAGAGCTGCACTGGCCCCAGTGTCAAAGGCACTGTTTTTACGCACTATCGATTTTAAATACAGCCAAGTGATTTTTGAGTGGCATGTATTATTGTGCATTACCTTTATTTAATGCTGCTTAAAATATCTATAGCCATTTGTATTTAATGCTACTTACAATTATTATTATTATTATCATTTTTTATTTGTAACATTCCTTACAATTTAAAGGGTTTGGGTGTGATACAAGAGGGCGATAAATGCAAAATGGCAGTGTGAAAGCAATTGGTTCAATCATTTGGAGGTGTCTGTGTGTTGCACTGTAGATTGTGGGTGTGAGTGATATTAAGATATACAGTGTGTACTTGTGCATATTAAGGCTGAAGTTGCTAAGCTTTTTTAAACAAATTTTTTAAAGATTTTGAGACAGGAAGATAATCGAGTGGAGCGAGGCAAGGAGTTCCAGAGAGTAGGGGCAGCATGAGACAAGTCTTGGAGTGAGAGGAGATGGTAAGAGAGGAGGAAAGAAGAAGATCATTAGCAGAACGAAGAGGGCAATTGGGGGAGTATTTTGAAACAAGAGCAGAGATATAAGGGGGTGCACTGTTGTTGAGGGCTTTATATGTTAGGGTCGTGATTTTAAATTTGATTCGGGAAGCTATGGGAAGCCAATGGAGTGACTGACAGAGAGGTGCTGCAGGCACTGAGCGCTGAGTGGGGAAGATGAGTCTAGCAAATGCATTCAATATTTATTGGAGTGGGGACAGATGGGTGATGGCGAGGCCAGCAAGTAGTGAATAAGATATGAGGAAATAATGTACTAGAATTTTAACTGTGTCTTGTGTAAGATAGTGACATATTTTTGAGATGTTATTTAAATGAAACTGACAAGATCTTGTGATTGATTGTATATGAGGAATAAAAGAGAGGAAAGAGTCCAGTAGATCCCCAAGACAACAGGCCAGGGAGGTGGGAGTAATGATGGCATTGTCAACAGAGAGAGATATTTGAGGAGTGAAAGCTGTAGTAGAGGGCGGGAAGATAAGGAGTCCAGTCTATGAGATGATGATTTTGAGTTGACTGGCAGACATCCAGGAGGATATGCCAGAGAGGCAGTTGGCAACTTGAGCTAGAAGAGAGAGGTAGATGATACTGAAATAAAGGGACGATACTGAAATCGAAAAGATGTTATTAGGGTGCCAAGGGAAGATATATAGATGGAGAATAGGAGGGGCCTAGGACTGAACCTTGGGTATGCCAACAGACAGACTGTGAGGTGCAGAAGAGGTGCCAGAGAATGAGACACTAAATGTAAGAACTTCTAGGAAGGATGTGAGCTTAGAGTTTGGATTAGAAGAGGGTGGTCAACTGTATCGAAGGCAGCAGAGAGGACCAGGAGAATTAGAATAGAGAAGTGACTCTTTGACTTGGTGACTAGCAAGTAATTGGGGACTGTTGAGAGAGCTGTTTTTGTAGAGTGTTGGGCCTGAAAGCCAAATTGGAAACGTTCAAGAAGGGAATAGGAGGAAATAAATTGGGTAAGGCGATTGAAGACTTCTCAAGCAGTTATGAAGGTGGGAAGTAGAGATATAGGGCAATAGTTGGAAGTAGTTGCTGGATCGGATGAGGGTTTATTAAGAATGGGTGTAATTAGGGCATGTTTTAAAGAGGATGGAAAGTTGTTTAGGGAAAGGTTAAATAGATGTGAGAGAGCTGGGATAAGTGTGGTAGAAAGGGAAGGGTTTCACTGTTATGGAATAGAATCATGTTGACAAGTTGTAAGGTGAGAAGTTGATAGTTAAGTAGTTACAGGGTCAAAGGATTCCATAGTGGTGGAGGGATTGGGGAAGGGTAATGGGTGGTTCTTGTCTGTTTGTTGAGAGCAGAATGAGTTGGGCCCACACTGGGAGGGAGGTTTGTTTTGAATGAGTGAAGGTATATTGGAGGAGAGAAAGTGAGGGAGGCAGCAAAGTGATCCAGAAATTGAGAGGTTGATCCAGGCGGGCAATAGATCACAGCTAATCGCAGAGAGGTGGGTGAGTAGATGCGGATAGTGTAAACTTCAAAACATGAGCATTGGAGGGAGGGAACCGGGGGTATGCAGTGAAAAGTGCAGTGAGAGGAAAGTAGTATGGCCACACCTCCATCTTGCTTGTTTTCTGGTCTAGGAGTGTGGCTGAAGTGTAGGCCACTATATGAGAGTGCAGCAGGTGAGACTGAGTCAGCTGGAGTGAGCCACGTTTCAGTGATAGCCAGTTGATTGAGGGAGTTGGAAATGAAAAGATCATGAATGAAAGTAAGTTTATTGAAAACAGACCTTGCATACCAGAAGGCACAGGAGAAGGGCAAAGTAGATGGTTTGGGACAGGTGATAGGTATTAAATTATGGATGTTTTGGGTATTTGCTGCCCTGGGGCCCTGGGGACTCTACGTGGCTGACAGTAGGTAGAGATAAACTAGGGGCCTGGGTTAGGGGATATATCTCCAGAAGCAATCAGAAGAATGAGTGAAAGTGAAAGGAGATGGGAGTTGAACTTACAGAAGCATTTCTACTTTTGAGCAAAGAAGATGAGAAGAAAGCAGGGAAGGTAAGATTGTTATTGGAGACATTAGCTTTTAATGAGGAAGAAGTTGTGAGAAAACAGTGTGACACAATGTGTCAGCCAAAAAAGCTATAGAATAAATAAAAATAAATATTGCTTGCCTTTATTGTTCTTGTCCAAGCTGATATTCTATTTAAGTGTGTTCAAATCCTCTTTAATTCCTGTATAATTAAATTTTGCTACACTTCAGAATGTTCACGTAAGAAATGTGAACTGTTGCAATACATGTTAAATCCTGCAAATGTGCCCAATCTAATATATTAATTCTACAATATGTCTAATGTTACCCTGACATCTAAAACTAAAGAAAGGGTCATTGCTTTATAAATAAAGAATATGATAGTACTAATAATAATACTACTACTAATAATAATAATGATGATAAAAACAAGGATTTAAACAATACAACTTTGCTATTCCATGGCCTCCATCCAATTGCAAGTCCGTAACTACCTACATTCAGGCCGCATGTCTGCGGGTTAGAAATGTTCTGCAATTCTGGCTGGATTCAATTTAATCAAGCATGCAATTACAGGGCTAAAGCCTATGAATCAGTAAACTATGAATCGGTACGTAACATTTCAGGACATGATCATGATCAATTAAGCAAGCTCATAAGTTATATGGAGTGTAAACTACAATCAATTAGTGTTTAGAAGTCCGATCTGCAACTCTACTAGCAATCCAGATATGTAGAAATCAATAAAAATGAATGGAGAAACTGGTCTAATCCATATGGGAGGCCATATATGTATTAACTCCTTGATTCCCGAGATCGATTTAACATGGAAATAAAACGTAAACAAAAAGTACAGTAGTGTGTTTATATTTGCTTTTACAGTGTTACAGACAGGTTTAATCCACTTGTGAGTCCTATCTAGTACTCATAGAAATTTTTCATACATTTACCATTTACGGGTTTGAAGGAAATTGCGGGCTTGTGGAAATGTTGTAATTGAAAATAGATTAGCACTGGTAACATTTACGGGCTTGGAACATCAAAGGAGGAGTAGATAGAACAGAGTTACGTTTTTTAAAATCACAGTGAATTGGTCCCTGTAACTTGCAAATGGATTGCCAGTAGCAAAATGTAGCCATTTAAATATCAGTAACTGTTACGGGCTACATTACGGGCTTCAGTAATTACAATTTGGCCAATTGAATGCGCCCCATATTTGTTGAACCTGTGCACTATTGTGTCCTTAAATATGAGTGTGAAGAGTTTATGAGCTAGCTGTTTCTTTATTATTATTTTTGAGAAATAATGTTTTTTTAATGTAGTTATCGAACTCATTCTCTGTTCTCACACAACTAATAATAATAATAATAATATTAATGTATAATTTATATTTTCTACATAGTAGCCGATATGTTATAAAAAAGTTATAAATTGATTTGCAGGTCAGTGAGGGAAATAAGTATTTGATCCCCTATCAATCAGCAAGATTTCTGTCTCCCAGGTGTCTTTTATACAGGTAACGAGCTGAGATTAGGAGCAATCTCTTAAAGGGAGTGCCCCTAATCTCAGTTTCTTACCTGTATAAAAGACACCTGTCCACAGAAGCAATCAATCAGATTCCAAACTCTCCACCATGGTCAAGACCAAAGAGCTGTGCAAGGATGTCAGGGACAAGATTGTAGACCTACACAAGGCTGGGATGGGCTACAAGACCATCACCAAGCAGCTTGGTGAGATGGTGACAACAGTTGGTCCGATTATTCGCAAATGAAAGAAACATGAAATAACAGCCAGTCTTCCTCGATCTGATGCTCTATGCTAGATCTCACCTTGTGGAGTTTCAATGATCATGAGAATGTTTCAGAATCAGCGCACAACTACACGGGAGGATCTTGTTAATGATCTCAAGGCAGCTAGGACCATAGTCACCTATAAAACAATTGGTAACACACTACTCTGTGAAGGACTGAAATCCTGCTGCATCCGCAAGGTCCCCCTGCTTAAGAAAACACATGTACAGGCCCCTCTGAAGTTTGCCAATGAACATCTGAATGATTCAGAATAGAACTGGGTAAAAGTGTTGTGGTCAGATGAGACCAAAATCAAACTCTTTGGCATCAACTCAACTCACTGTGTGTGGAGGAGCAGGAATGCTGCCTATAACCCCAAGAACACTATCACAACTGTCAAACATGGAGGTAGAAACATTATGCTTTGGGGGTGTTTTTCTGCTATGGGGACAGGACAACTGCACCGCATCAAAGGGACGATGGACGGGCCATGTACCTTCAAATCTTGGGTGAAAATCTCCTTCCCTCAGCCATTGAAAATGGGTCTTGGATGGGTATTCCAGCATGACAATGACCCCAAAACACACAGCCAAGGCAACAAAGGAGTAGCTCAAGAAGAAGCACATTAAGGTCCTGGAGTGGCCTAGCCAGTCAACAGACCTTAACCCCATACGAAATCTGTGGAGGGAGCTGAAGGTTAGAGTTACCAAACATCAGCCTCGAAACCTTAGTGACTTGGAAGGGATCTACAAAGAGGAGTGGGACAAAAAAACTGGTGTCCAACTACAAGAAACGTCTGACCTCTGTGATTGCAGACAAGTGTTTTGCCACCAAGTACTAAGTCAAAGGGATCAAATACGTTTTTCCCTCATTGACCTGCAAATCAATGTATAACTTTTTTGACGTGTTTTTCTTGGTTTTTTTTTGTTTTTTTTTTGCTATTCTGTCTCTCTGTAATGATATAGGTATCACAAGATTTTGGAGACCAGCAGCCTAGGTCAGCAATAATCCAATTCATCAACTTTGTAGGTGAAACAGGAACAAGCTTTATTGAAGGGATCAGGAACCACAATAATCTGGCAAGGTACATTGACAGGAAGTGCCTTATATAGGCCAAGGACCAGACACAGCTGAAGAGACTTAGTCACTGATGCTATTGCTAGCAGAGTCAAGGTTATCAGATCTCCAGAAATTTCACAAAGGCAGGCTGGCGCAGTGGTAGGGAAGAGGATCAGCAGACTGGGGACCAGAGTTCAAAACCCAGCAGAGTCAATTCCTCACACTCTCACTGTACACCTACCATTAAAATGATAAATGATGATCATTTCTTTGTCAGTGGACAAACGTTCAAAATCAGCAGGAGATCAAATACTTTTTTGCCCCACTGTATATATATATATATATATATATATATATATATATATATATGAATTATCAGAGTTTTGCAGTATATAGTGTTGCCTTTTTTATTGGACAGCATATTAATAAATATATGACAAGCTTTCGAGAGCTTCCTCGCTTTCTCAAGTCCAGAGCTGTACTGATATTAGATTCCCCAGTATATATATATAAATGTGTGTGTATATATATATATATATATATATATATATATATATATATATATATATATATATATATATATATATATATATATATATATATATATATATGTGTATATAAATGTTTGTGTATGTGTGTTTCCACAATTAAACCATTCAAACAACACAGTGGAACACCTCCTCCTATATTCTCTCATCATTCTTAAAATGTACCAAAGAACATTTACAATTTTAGACTTCAGAATTTTTCTGGGCACATTTATTGGCTTGTAGTTAGTTACTTCTTTGAAGGACACAGATATAATTTTATGAATTTTTGCTGGTTGTACCTTTTGGAAACCAATTGCTCAAAAACCTAATGACAAATATTTGGGGCAGGGACTTTGCTGATGAGATATCACAGCACATTGTACAGAATAGTAGATTTAAGCAATGGTGGCACTGATGCATTGCCTCATAGTGCAGAAGTCTGTCATAAAGGACGTCACTGCCTCCAAGTGGAGGATAGTGTGATAGTGATACTCACATCTGTATGACTGCATCCAGAAGACTGCAAAAAGAAAAGCTGTGTCTGTGCTATACAAGGTTATTTTAATCAGAGCCTGTCTTTGAGACCTGGCAGTGTCCAAATGATTATAAAGGTGAATGAGCAGTCCAGGAGGAATTCTTTATCATTCTTTAAGATGAAAAGACTCATTGTAATGGACAATACTTGATGAAACCCATACTACTAAAGTGAAACTTAATCTCAGTCCTTAAGGCTCCCAGATGATCAGAATTTAAGCATATCTCTACTTTGTCTCATGTGTATTAATTAGTGGCCCAGCCATATAGTCACATGTCCTGATGGCTTGATATTCTTTCAAATACTTGCCTCTTGGGGAGGCTTGTAGACTGGAGTTGGGTACGCTAATAAATTAGAAAAGCTTAAAAGCCATACAAGGATAACATACAATTAACATGGAAATACAACATGAAATCAATAAAATAAAGTTAACAATGTTAATTTAAATACATTATCATCATTAATCCAGACATCCAAACATCACCATTGGGAATAAAAGGTGTGGAAACTGCGGAGCACCATGGTCCATTGATGTCAGAGATGAATGTCGGCTGCAATTGTGAGGGCCAACTGACATGCTACAGTTGAGCAACTCACCATCCAAATGAACCAGGGGGCTATCAGACGTGTCTCAAACAACAGTACAATCAGACCTGTTGCATATGGTGCTCTAAAAGCAAATGGCTGATCAATGCACCCATCAGCAGAAACCACTTGGGTGAGTATGATTGGATGAGTATGAACTATCTGAGGCTGAGCCCAAAAAATACGACGGTCATTCTATGAATTCCCCCTTTGGATGACAGCAATTATTCTGGGCCTTCAGGTTGGAAGCTTGCAGCTGTTAAAATCAGAAGACTATTCTCTTCACTTGGGCTTTCCAATAAGTTACAACTCTTTATGTTTTTTTCCAATAAGTTACAACTCTTTCTGTTTTTCTTTTGTCTCCTAAGTTGTTTTTTTAAACATTTTCTTCTTTTTCGTACATAATATTTTTGGATCTTGGACCAGATGAACAAAGCTCAGGGATCACTGGTGGTCTGTGGATCACCAGTGATCCACCAGTGATTTAGGACTCTCCTGCAATAGATATATGTACAGTATATTTGCTCATATTATTTATAATACAATCTACTTGATGAAGTAAACAGATATAATTTTAAGGTCGAGTTTAATGCTTTTAAGAATGTTATCTTTCTGAGGGGGCAATTGTCTATATCTAATAAATGGTGATTTTTTTAAACTACACAACAGAGAACATTCACACTTGTTTTTGTTCTCATTTTTAAAAGGGTTGAACTGGGTCCCCATACATTTTGGACAGCATTACCCATTGAAAGTAAAAGATAAAAGCTGGAAGTATGGAGAAGGTATCACAAAAACAAAGAGGATAATCTCTGGACTTAAAGAAAAATGTATTGCCATATGGACTGGACTTGAAGATAAGCTAAATATATATTTTTTAAGAGACTGTTTGCTTAAGAAAAACTTAATTAGAAACTCTGATCCTTGTATAATTCACCATCAACCTGGAAAATAGTGGGACTGTAAGAATGGAGTGAAGTGACGACATGATGAGTTTAAGTGTAGAAAAAGGGAATACATGAAGTATGAAGGGTAGAGGTGAGCAAGTACAGAAAGCTTGGTGGTAGTGGATTTTGGGTAGAAAAAGTGAAAGATAACAGATATGGTGAAAGCTGAAGTGAGGAAATGGTGGGGATGCATTGGTTATAATGAAATAAATTCTAACTAGCTCTACATGATCTCTAGCTTGGGGGGAGGAAAAGGGGGAGGATTAGTATAGTCAATGGGACGGTCATGGTAAGTATCTCAAATAGAATAGAGGGTACTTAAAACCTGAAGAGACATAGCAATCTAAAGTGTATGCTTGCTAATGCAAGAATTTTGTCAGGGAAAAAATGGGAGAACTAAAATTATTAACACCAAATAAGAAATATAATTTGATAGGCATTACTGAAAAATGGTGGGTTTATTTTCATGACTTGGAGGGTTATAAGATATGTAGGAGAGATAGGGCTAATGGTAGTAGAAGTGGTGGAGATTTTCTTTATGTTAAACCTATTTTAAAGCCTACAGTTAGAAAAAAAAAATGTATAATGGAACTAGTGATAATATGTAAGCCAAGTGGGTACAGATAAATTGTGAAGGCACAAATCCTCAAAAAATATAGGAACATATAAGTGAAAGTGAGTAAATTATATTACTGCTACAGTATGGAAATGTAGCCAAACATGGTCAGGAACTATTAATGGGAGATTATAACAACCCAGAAATAAACTGGATGTATGAAACCACCAGTTCAGCTAAGGGGAGCAGATTTATTATCAATGGCTTTCTTCTGGCCACTCTGCCATAAAGCCCAACTCTATGGAGCGTATAGCTTATTGACGTACTATGTACAGATACTTCAGTCTCTGCTGTGGAACTCTGCAGCTCCTCCAGGGTTATCTTAGGTCTCTGTGCTGCCTTTCTGATTAATGCCCTTCTTGCCAGGTCCGTGAGTTTAGGTGGGTAGCCGTCTCTTGGCATGTTTGCTGTTGTGCCATGTTCTTTCCATTTGGTTATGAAAGAGTTGATGGTGCTCCTGAGGATCATCAAAGATTTGGATATTTCTTTTTATAACCTAACCCTGACTTGACCTTCTCAACAACATTGTCCCTTACTTGTTTGTAGAGTTCCTTGGTCTTCATGGCAGTGTTTGGTTAGTGGTGCCTCATGCTTAGGTGTTGCAGCCTCTGGGGCTTTTAAAAAAGGATGTGTTTTTGTAATGACAGATCATATGACAGTTAGATTGCACACAGGCGGACATCATTTCACTAATTATATGACTTCTGAAGGTAATTGGTTGCACCAGAGCTTTTTATGGGCTTCATAACAAAGGGGGTAAATACATACGCACATACCAATTTTCTGTTTTCTATTTCTAAAAAATAGTTTTATGTATATATTTTTCTCATTTCACTTCACCAACTTAGACTATTGTGTTCTGATCCAGCAGATAAAATTCAGATTAACAAAACATTGAACTTAAGGCTGTAGTGTAACAAAATAGGTAAAAAGTCAAGGGGTGAATACTTTTGCAAGGCACTGTATGATATCTTTGTTTAAGAAGGGGACTAGAGCAAATCCAGGGAATTATAGTAAGCCTCACCTGTGTAGTGGGGGAGTTTTTAGAATGGTTACTAAGCAGTTATATGCAGGAATACATCTATGTGAACAAGTAGGAGTGAACACATATGTGTGAAGGATATGTCATGCGAAACAAATCTCTGAAGAGGTAAATAGGAACTTGAACCAAGGCAACTCAGATGGTGTAATATTTATATTGAATTTGCCAAAGGCTATTGTATAAAGTAAAGGATACAAAAATTGCAGCAACTTCATGTAACCAGAAAATCAGCTAAAAGCCAGCAAACACAAAGTTGTTTTAAATGAAACATCCTCAGATAGGACTATTGTAGTACGTGGGTTCCAGTGAGGGAACATTTCTTATATGCCTAGGCCCTCATTCAATTGCGATTTGGCCAATTGAATAGTGCTCTAAATAAGCACATAACATATATTTTTAAATACGTTTTTAGTTAGTGAAAACCTTGCTTTTAGATAGATGCTTACTAAGTAAAAGCTTACTTAAAAAACATATGTTATGTGCATATTTAGACCCCTATTCAATTGTCCGAAATAGCAATTGAATGAGGGCCCTAGAGTTTAACCACCTGCTAATATATTAATTCTGCAGAATGTTCTGTAGTTGCCTTTCTTGGATTATATCTGCATTAAAGAAACAAAGAGTTTGTCCTTGTAAATGCTGTGATTACAAAAATAACTTGTTTCTTTGCAAAATATACTGTTGGCTCACATCTGTGACAGACAATTGCAGTTTCCTTTTTTTGTGTCCTTGATTGCAGGACAGTAAAGGCAAATTTGCACATACACTTGATATAAAACTGTGTGAGAAATGATTATCAAAGAGAGACCATTTTAATCACTAAAACCGTGTGTTTTATTTTGTGTCTCTCACTGGTACCAGGTAAATCCTTTGTGTGCTTTATTATTTTCTTCTGCAGGGTAATATTTCCATAACAGTTTCTCAGGGTTCAGAATTGGGTCCTCTCCTTTTTAACATATTTATTAATGATTTAGAAGTAGGACTAGAAAGTGCTATCTCAAGATATTTGCTGATGACATTACCCTGTGCAAGTTAATTGAACCTGAAAATAATGTACTTTAACTGCAAAGGCATTTACTTAAATTAGAAGAATCGACAGCTAAGCAGCAGATGAGATTTTATACAAATAAATGTAGTTTTGCATTAGGGAAGGAAAAATATTTATGCAATTTATAATGTAAATGGAACAAATTTAGGGATATCAGTGATAGAAAAGCATTTAGGAGTGCTTGTAGACAACCATCTATGTAACAGTGCTTATTGGCAAGCAGCAGCTGCAAAGGTAAGTAACACATTAGCATTCATTATGAGGGTACACCCACTTTTGGAATATTCTGTATAATTTTGGACACCACTCATAAAAAGGACAATATAGAGCTAGAAAAGGTACAGATAAGGGAAACAAATCAAATACAATGGAGGGTCTAAGCTATGAAAAGACTAGCATTTATTTTCTTTAGAAAAAAGTATGCACGGTCAATATAAATCTTTATATGTGAACTTTTGTTTTAAGAACAAGCTACCCCTTATTGATAGAAGAAAAATGATTTCACATTAAAGAATAATAGTTAATTATACTACGGACAGTCAGACTGGAACTCTCTATTGGAATGTAATGGAACTTGTGATAGCAGATTCCTTAAATAACTTTAAAAATGGTTGGATATATTTTTGAATAAAAAGGGCATACAGGGTTAGTTGCATAACTAGAGTAGAAAATGTATTGATCTTGGGAGAAATCCAATTATCAATATTTGAGATCAAGAAGGATTTTTTTCCCTTACGAGACAACTGGCAATATTTCAAACGGGTTGTTTTAGTTTGCTTTACTCCAGATCAATTAAAAATGTACATAAAACAAGGATCAGAGGAGATATAAAATGGCTTTTTTCAATCTCAGTTATTATGTAAAATATTTTTTGAGAAGTAAACCCTTTTTTTTCGAGATGTGCTTAGTAGAATGTGATCATTTATGGCCAGTCTGCTAGTTAATGTATCTAGTGGGTAGATATATCCTGTTTTATCATGAATTTCATGCAGTTTGACACCCTTTTGCAAACACACTATGACACTAATTAGTACACAATGCCCCTAATTACTTAATTATGCCACATAGAAAATTTTTATATATCTCAAGAGCTATTTTGTTTGGAAATAAATGGTGAGTACAATGTATTATTGACTTTTAATGTTCTTTAAAAAGAAACAGTAATCTCTAATGTGTTGATTGCACTTTTAATTAAAAATAGGAGTTACTGCAAAGAACATAGTGTGATTTATACTAACATAATCTTACAAATAAGTATGTTTTAAACCACAAAATGGACATATGTTACATTTAGCAAAGTACCTGAAGGTCAATGTAAGCTTTCCATAAAACCTTTAATATAACAGTATATTTATTTACTGGTTATTAAATGTGTATTCAATAATGTTAAGGTATTTGTATTTGCTGGTTTGAGCAAGAATATTTTTTATTACATTTACAGTGAGAATTTCCTTTATGAAATTTCTTTGTACAGATTGACACTGAATATTTATATAACCTTTATATAGGAATGAGGTAAAGCTGGTCTCACTAAATAATAAAACTTGGGCATACCTATTTTAATTGTACCTATCATTGTTGTTCAAGTTCCACGTGGTTTTGCCAGAGCATATGAATCAGAGCATGTGTTTTAAAAAAAAAAAATCTAAATATTTTTTTACTATAAAAATAAGATTTACTTGATTTTAGGTGGGGATAGTGTTTTAATTTTTCTAGATTATTGAAATTGTTTTAATTTAATTAGCCAACAATAGGTTACAAAAAAATATTGTGGATTGAATAAAAGAGGCCTCATTTTGTATATTTATCTACATTATTGCCCTTTTTTATATTTATTGAAATACTGCAGAATATATTGCATTTATAAATAAAGAAAATAATCAGTGACTACCATATTTAAAATAAACACATTTAAATGATAGTATTTACATATAACAGCTTACTTTATAAAAAAGATTAAAACTATTTAAATATATATCAATGTGAGTGATGACAATTGCCAAACTCCGATAAATGATCCTAAGTAAAAATGTTATTATAAAATGTATATTGTTTAATTACAAGTTTTAAACATTTTCAATGGAACTTAAAATGATTAAGATGGTATATTATATTACTTTCTTGGAAATGAGTACTGGAAAATATATTGTTCTTTAATGGACACAACAAGGTTTCCATATAAAGTATAATTTAAAATAATATGTAGTAACATGTACTATATAAATGTAATGTTATTAAAATACATTTTTTTAAATTTATGTCTGTGTTTGTGTAAAATATTTTTTTCTGAAATGACTTTACACACAGACTTTACATACTCCCTATTTGCTTTTTTGAGTTTATGAATCCACATTCTGAAGCCTCTTATGAGTAGAAATAATGATTCAGAAACTAGTAAAGAAACACATTATACGGCACACTATCTGCCTTCTAAATAGTACATTTGTGACGATAATTTGAATGTCTAAAACAAGTTTAATATATGTACATATATAGTTATATTTATATATTACATGTATATATATAATTGGTCAAAACTTTCATGGGAAAGACATACTGCTCCATAGCACTGGCCAAATATGGTAATGCATAATTAAGTTTAATTTTGCTTTGTGTCCCCTATTCATTCAATCTGGGGGGAATGTCTAAAACAAGTTAAAAAAAAAAACCTGCTTCCAGCTCAGAATTCTGAGAAAAACTGTTATTACACTGCATTCTGGGAATCTGAGCTACGACATTTAAATGTGCCCACAAATTATATATATATATATATATATATATATATATATATATTGATTTTCACATCATATGTATTTTGATATCAGCACTGCATAGCCAAATATGCCCTGTGTCGTGAGTTGGCTCGGTGTGTATATACAGGGACACATAGGCATTCTGCAAACATATCAGCCATCACCCTCATGGGTAAAATGTGCAATTTATCCAGCTTTGAAAAGGGGATTGTCATTGGCTTTCGACCCAAGGGTGGCAGTATTTCTGAACAGTGCAGTTTCTGAACTGTTCGGGTGCTGCTGTGGTTAAAGTTTACAATGACTGGAAAACTTTGAAGGTGTGTGAGGACCAACCGTCACACTACAGTTGAGCAACTCACAGTCCCAACAAACCAAGGGGCTACCAGAAGTGTGTCTTAAACTACAGGCACTCAGAAGCAAATGGCTGGTCACTGCACCCATGCCGACGAGGGATCATCATCATAAACGACTTCAATTTGGACAACAGTACTGACATTGGACTACTCTTGATTGGCAAAGGGTTGCCTTCTCTGATGAGTTACATTTTCTGCTCCATCGACTAGACGACGATGGTGTGTCAGGCGCCAGTATAAAAACTCTTCAGGCATTGTTGGAAGAACACAAGCTGGTGGTGGCAGCGTTATGATCTGGGGAATGTTTTCTTGCCATTGTCTGGGTCCTATCATACCGCTGGAAGGCACTCTCAACCAATTGGGCTATCTATCCATCCTTGCAGATCAAGTACACCCATACATGTTTACTGTCTTCCCTGGAGCGGATGGGATCCTCCAGCAGGGCAATGCAACATGTCATACAGCCAGAATTATCTGGGGGTGGTTGGAGGAGCACGACCAAGATTTCCAAGTAATTTTCTGGCCTCCAAGTTTCACTGGATTTAAACACCATCGAGCACCTGGGACCACATCAATTGCCATGTTTGCCATATAGATCATCCACCACAAACTCTTCAGCAGCTGCAGTGCAGTGTGCATGCCTCCAGATATGCAATACTTGCCAACCTTCCAGCATCTTATTGACTAACTTCCATGCGGTCTAGCTGCAGTTCGTGCTGTACATGGTGGTTAGTCTGGATACAATAATGTGACTGAACCGTGTATATATATATATATATATATATAAATATATATATATATATATATATATATATATATAGGAATACCCCGCTTAGCGCTGTAGATAGGTTCCAAGCACTCGGGTGTGTTAAGCAAAACAGTGCCAACTGGGGTAATGTTAGCATAGGGAAGATTGGGATAGGGGAAGGCAATGAGAAAAAAGACACAAAACTAATAGTCTTTTGAAACCGATTAACTTTATATGAACAATGCATGACCTGCAAACATAGGAATAAGATAAAGAAAAACTTTTTTTGTACATATTAAAGGAGTAGTATAAGCAAAAAAAAAAAACAGTCCACTTTAATTGGCAGAAGTTGATGCTTCAGGCTTATCCTCCAGCCCGGCTTTCTTGGTTACAAACTAGTCCAGTGGCATCTGTCTTTGTTTTTGGCAGCTATCTAGCAGATGTTGGTAGGAAGACATACTACCAAGAATGATGCACCTTGCATTTATGCTCCTTGCAGCATCTGGATTATTTGACACCACATCATCCATGATATCATTAATTTGTCTCAAAGTCTTGCTGAGAAACTCAGTTGACATTTCTTTTGGTGGCTCTATGTAGGAGTCACTGCTATCCTGGGCTTCCTCAACACCCTGTTGCACCAGTTGTTCCAGGTCCTCATTGGTCAGGCTCTCGACTAAAGCCTGGACCAAGTCCTCTATGTCCTGGGCATCTGCATTTCCCAGTCCAGCCGTGATCACAAGATCCACTATCTCCGCTATGATGGGCTCTTCTGATTGCACATCTCCACACATCTCTAGCCAGATTTTAGACATTGCTGTGTCACTTCCTTCCAGGATAAATTAATGTTTGTGGTGGCCTGTATGATGTTGTACTCCATCATCGATTGTTTCTCCTGACTGTCCGTCTGGTCAATCAGCTGGCGGATTGTATGGCGCAGATAGTAGGCTATGACGTCCTGGTCCATAGGCTGGATGAGTGAAATAGTGTTGGGGGGCAGCAAGACTACTTCCACCGGGTTGCAGCAGGGGAGATCAGCCAAGATGTAGGGTGGCTTGGAGCCATTTCTGTTATCAGAAGTGCTGTCTCCTCAAGTCCTTTGCGCCTACGGTAGCGTTGCACAGAAGGGAACAAATGGTCAATGAACCACTCTTTGAAAATGTCCATGGTGATCTAAGTCTTCCTATTGAATTGCCAAATTACTGGCAAACTGGATTTAGCAATGCCCTTCACAGCTTTTGATGTCTTTGAGTGGTAGACCAACAATGGCTTAATTTTGAAGTCACCGCTGGCGTTCCCACCCAGAAGAAGGGTTAGTCAGTCTTTGGCTCCTTTAAAGCTCGGTGCTGTCTTCTGCTCTCCCAAATATATGAGTACAGCTTGGCATCCGCTCCCCCCGAAGAGGCCAGTCTCTTCCACGTTAAACAAAAGAAAATTGTAGAAAAAGCAGTAGTACAATATCATTAACTTCTACTATGCATTCTGCCATTTTGCTTTATGCTGAATAACCTCCTAACTGGGAAAAAACTTTGAATGCACAGAAATGTTCTATCTGCACAATTGGAATCTGGCAGCTATAAGTGCCAGTTATTTCAACATAGATAATGGAAAGCTAGTTAGTTTAAAAGGACACATTCTCCTGAAAAAGGTGCACCATAATTAGTTGCTGGAAGAACATGGAACACCACAGGAAAGAATAAAAATAAAATGCAAAGAGTTTTTTTTTTTTTTTACATTTTGGTTTCTAAACAAATTTGGCCATTATTAAGTTTAGTTTTTCGCAATACCATATATAAAAATAATGAAAATTAGTTATATAATATACAGTATTTTATATTTTACCCTCACTCTGAGTGTTCTTACAACAAAAGGGGCATTTTCTTTGTTTAGTGACATGATAACGCTTGTGTCAGCAGTAGGACGGATATAACATTTTACAAATAACATTAAAATGTGTGTGTTCTTGGGACTAGTGTGACAGGGCAGAGCCAAGAGCAGTATTTATAAAAACAATTACAAATTATTGGCATGAAGACAGAGAAACGGGCAATGATAGAAAGATACTGAGATGCTTTAAACTAAAGGTTCCCAATCTTTTTTTGTATGGACCACATAAAAGTAGACCACAGCCTTCATAGTGCTGTGAAACTTTGTGGACCACCTAATGGCTTTCCTGTCTGCTTCCTAACAATTATAATGTTCTCTGCCTTATAGAGTATAAGTACTTGTTAGGGCTGAGAGACAATTCCTTTTTTTAATCGTTATTAATTTTGCAAATCATTGTTTTCATTGTAAAATAAACCACAGGCTGCAAAACATTGCCCTAGTGTTATGTTATTCTGCATATTTACAGCACAGTTCAGTGTACATTTCCTCACAGAAAATAAATCTTTTTTTAAGTGACTTAAGTTTCCTCTGCAGATTTGAACTTGAATTTTTTATGAAAAAGAAATTAATATCACCTCCTTGTGTCTATCCAGGACTATTTGCTCATGCTTCTTATACTTTCAGCTACTAATAGGAATTGCGTGAACACATGTAATGTAATGCTAGATCCTGATGTACATATAGGAGATTTTTCATTATTTCATACCTTGCCCGATGAAGGTGTTATTAGATCCCAAAAGCTCACTCTGTAATCCCTCTTAGTTAGCCATTAGAGGTATCCCACTTTACTTCCACTTTATTTCCTGTTTTTTTCTTATTACCTACTAGAATTTTATATTTGACTTATATTATAATGCATACAACTGGCAAAATGCCTATTGTCTATTTATATTCTCCATATCTATTATAATATAACTTAATAAGTAAAAAAAAAACTATATTGATAAATTACATGTTTGCTATGATTTTTATTTTAAAACAAAGTGAATATGCAGGTGTACTGTTATTAATAAAAGTACTGTTTGAGGTGCATGCTCGTTATCACTCACAGAGGAAAACTAAGAAAATTGTTATCATGGTCCTCAAGATCCTCCACGCCATACTTTGACTCTCACTTAGTCCTGCAACTGCAGATGTACAGCCTTATTAAATTGCGATTCAGCCAATTGAACAGGGCTCTATTTAAGCACATAGCTTTTTTTTGTGACAGAAGTTTTTAGTTAGTGAATACCTTGGATAGAATTAACTAACTAAAAACTTCTGGAAAAAAAAAATGCCAACTGGCATATCGCAATTGAATAGGGCTGGTAGTTGTTTTAGAGCAGTGTTGGTCAAATTCGGTCCTGGAGAGCCCCACACAGGCCAGGTTTTTAAGATATCCCTGCTGCGTACAGGTAAGTCACTTCCTTCTTCAGTCATCCTGATTGACTCACCTTTGCAAATACAGGCCTGTGTGGGGCACTCCTGGACCGGACTTGCCCACCTCTGGTATAGACTGTGATCCAGAAAGCTGGGAACGTACCAGTTTTGCTTGCACCAACTCCATTCTGGTTGTAGCACTGATCTCATCCAGTAATTGGATTTTTCAGGAATCAGGAAATGCAACTCAGAGCCTGTGCTATTTGGCATTCTTATTATTTTTGATCTGATGCCTTGGTTGACTATAGCTTGATTTTGGATTCTGATTATATGCAAGCAGCTCTTATCTGTATCTGTCTAACTACGATTGTTCCTGGTTAAACCTGATAGGTATGTAGAAAAATCTCTAATTATAGATAAAACATGTAATGTTGATACCATTATCAGATACAAACCATTACTGTCTCCACAGTAAATTTTGAATTCAAACCTTAGTTTTAATATCCAGAAATCTGAAACCAACGGTACAACCTAGTTAAATCAGCTTATTTTTTTTATTTAAATTTAGTTATTATGTTTTCTAGTAAAAAATAAAAGATCAAGAAGAAAGCAATATATGTAAAAGTGAAACTCTAACCGTAAATAATTTTGAGCACACCTGTCAGTACATAACCTATGTGAATTCATAATGATTTAAAGAAATTAGATCTGGAAATAACAGAAGCAGTTTTGTTTGGTTAAAGTAGAAAACTGATTAGAGAGAACAGAGAGTTGATTGTAAAGGACTTTAAAACTAACATTGTTTTTTTAATATTTATATCAAAACAAGACCAGAAACAAATACTACAATCTTAATATGTGAGATTGACAGACTAATCATTAGTAACCAGTAGAAGGAAATAAATAAAATATTTTATGTAGACATGAAAGGTACCACTGGCAGGGACACCAAATGGTATTTAAGAATTGATTACCAAAATAAATGTTTAAAAACCATCAAATGGAATACATCTTTGGGTTCTGAATATGATGATGTTCACAAAACAATCCCAAACTTCAAGAAAACAATATTATAGTAATATGTTGATAACAGAATGGCTATATTTATTCTATATTCAGAGCACGAGGTCATCATATTGATAACCATCTCAGAATTTGTATTACACAATATTTATCTTCTGATGCAGTGTATTAATGTTAATAAAATTCCTGGGATGTGCTGTTGATTGGAACAGTTAGTAATGATTGAATTAACATTGGATATTGATTACCATCTCCAGATTTTTATTATTTACTATTTATTTAACTTCTGATACTGTGTGAGTAGTTCTAGAGGTATGGTTCGTTGAACTAATTTTGCTGGGTGCCCGTCCACTTTTCACATAAGCCACGCCTCCCCCTCCCTAACCACGCCGCCCCCTCCCTAACCACACCTCCCATTCCATAGTGTATCTCTGCCTAAGACACACCCATAGACGTCATCAAGCGCCACCCTTGTCCCCATCCCACGTCACCCCATAACATTGCACCCCATGTCTGTATTTATAGGAGCAAAATAAATTATAGAAATGATTATTAAAATGACCACATTATTTACTGTGGTCTTATTACAATTATACAAAGTCTATAGGGTTGTTTAATAAAAAGGGCAAAATTATTTATTGTAGCCTTATTAAATTATAGAAAGGGTTAATAGTATGGGCCACATTATTTACTGTGAACTTAGTAAACATGATCTACATTATCAGCTTTAAATTGTGATTCAGTAAATTTAAAAGGGCTCTATATAAGCACACAGCATATTTTTTTTACAGAAGTTTTTAGTTAGGGAACTTCTATCCAAAAGCAACGTCTTCACTAACTAAAAACTTCTGTAAAAAAATATGCTCTGTGCTTAAATAGAGCACTTTTAAATTTACTGAATCGCAATTTAATAATGCTTTATGTTCTGTAGATCTGTTATATAACCAGATGAACACATTCAGCCTTATTAAATTCCAGCCTCGTAAATATGAGGTGAAAACACAAGGCCTACGTAGAAAAATGAGACAGTTTACAACGCTATTAAATTCAAAGTGCTGCGAGATACGAGCGACGGATGCGATCTCGTACACGTTAGGGTTTGCGAACGAGGGACGCTATCTCGGATAACTTTGATTTCTGTGGCCGCGCGTATCAATAAAGGTTTGCGTGGGAAAACAGCGCGAATTACGTGATACGTAACACTTAACTAGACGGCAGTATGCCTTTAAAAGGGAGCCAAAACAGAAAATCATTGATTGTGCTGGAACTTTTGCAAGTAGACACACAGGTCTAGGCATTGGTGGGTTTTTTTGTGAGAAAGGAGAGTGGGCCAGAGAGGAGTATCGTGAGTTTGTATCTTTTGAAATATCAGAGCATTTAACCCTTAATTCACAACACAAATAATTACTGATATCACATAATTCACACACATAGATTAATATGTACACATAGCTACACCTAGTGGTAGGCCACTGCACACCTACACCCCCCCCCCCCCTAAGACCTACACCGCCCCCCCATACGATTACTGAACTACACATAATACTCGCATCTTTTTTTTTTTTTACCACATAAACCTACACATACATATTATATATATTTATTTATCGTTATTTTATTTTTATAGGAGGGTAGAGGAGGAGAGTGAGGGGAACATCGGAGGGGTAGAGTGAGGAGAGGAGGAATAAGATCAAGAGGGATGAGGAGGATGAGGATGAGGAAGCCCCCCCCAATTATAGCCCAGAGGTGATACAGGTTCTCCACAGGGAAATCTGTGTTCTGGCTGTTGTATATAATGAGCTGTATCCCTCTAGAACAGGGGTGGGTAAGGAGGGCCATATACATGCCGGCCTTTCAAGATATCCTTTCTGTGCACAGGTGAGTCAATCGGTATGTCTGAAGAGGCGATTGACTCACCTGACTCACCTCCAGGACCGAACCTGCCCAGCCATGCTCAAGAATTATATGGCCTCCTACACCCCTGCCCACACACAGGGATAATTGACATCCAATAGCACTGTAAGCCCAATGGTTGACTAAAGATATATGGGGCGACAATAACCATTTCAGTCCTGGTAGCAAACCTATCATGTTCATAATTTGTATCCCTGTTATGTCAATTTCTAATTATATCCAGATTGATTGCAATAGAGCAGGGTGTCCAAAGTCAAACTTGCTTGGCTGCGCACAGGCCTGGATATGTGGATTTCCTTTATGTGCACAGATGAGTCAATTAGACTTAATGACTTGGAGAATGATATTCTCAGCTGGGTGCAGCATGGCTATCCACAAATGCAAGCCTGGCTTTGGCGTCCACTGCGATAGAGTAAAAATCTGGCTGTGCGGCAAATGTGGATACAGACTCTGTAGCACTGCATGTGTGTCATATACTGTCCTAACCTGGCCCATGTCTCAGCTGCATATTAACAACCATTGCTGGAAACTTGTCAGATTGGTCAGTCTCACACACTGCATAGCAGATCCAGCAGAGCACGTGTCTGATGCACATGCAGTACACATTCATATGAGCCATGATTCACAATGCTCATTATGCAGCCCGTGGCTCATCTGTGTAACACAAGCACCACAGTCACTCACTGGTGACCATGATGTCAATGATAAGTAAATGCAAAGCTGTCAATTGTATATGGCAACCAACTGAAATATATGTTTATTCCATTGCAGTATCCACAAGATCAGAAGAGGAGAAGGCAGGAGTGCCTGAAGAGGGCCAGGACATCCAAGAGGGCCCTCAAAATCTAGCCGGCCACAGCCAGCATTATTCCAGCAATGGGGGCAGCACACCACATGGATGCCATCATCCTATGCTGCCCCCTACCATGGGCACTCCTCCGAAACACCTGGCCATTCATCGTGGCCACCTCAGGGCCTGCACCAGCCACCCTATGCTATGCCTCCCTCAGCAGCTCCACCCTCAGCCTGGTCTCCACCCTCAGCCTGGGCTCCACCCTCAGCCTGGACAGGTGCTCCAGGTGGGCAGCAGGAAGGGCTCCAGCCTGTGCAGCAGGAAGTGCTCCAGCCTGTGCAGCAGGAAGTGCTCCAGCCTGTGCAGCAGGAAGTGCTCCAGCTGCGGCAGCAGGAAGTGCTCCAGCCGCGGCAGCAGGAAGTGCTCCAGAAACCTGCAGCCGCAGAGTCTCCACCCGCAGAGTCACCAGCTGCAGCCGCTGAGTCGCCATCTCTATCTGCCAGACATCAAACACCTCCAGACCCTCTGCCACCTGTATATGCACAATTGTGCAACATAATGGCTCACTTTCGCCGAGAGGACCAGGCCCAACAGGAGAGAGCAGAGCGCATGCTCCAAATAAGTGAGAGGCAGTGTCGCATAAGCAGTACAATCCTGGCTGGCAACAGGGTAATACAGGCTAGCACCCAAGCTATATATGCTGTGATGAGGAGGCACAACCGAAGGATGGAGAGATATGAGGAACGTGTAGAGAGAGACGCGTGTTAATGCGTCAACTCCGACACCAGCCCATACCCCTCCAGCCTTCGGTTGTACAACCGCACCACGAGATGTCTGCCTCCTCATCTCAGACATCACCAACCCATGATCCCCAGCCACCTACTGTAGTGGCACCCCATGCTCCCACACCACAAAGTCGTGGAAGAGGGAGGCGGTCCGCGGGCACGGACGATGGGGGCCCGGTAACTCGGGGTAGGAGGTGTTAGGACCATCCAAGAAGGCCTCCTGATCACTTCTCACAGAATACTGATTGTTATAGATGTTGACATACTATTGGCTGGTTACAGAGTGTGTACATGTCTGATTATGTTTAACATTTCAACAATTGATGTTCAATGTGGATTGACCTTGAGATTAAATGCTGTATTTAATCATAATATTGTTATGATTAATACCTTGTTTTTGTCTTTGTAGGTGTTAATAGCCAAATCTCACAACTTGGAAGACATTTTCTTCATCTTCGAGCAGTACAATACCATCATGTGAGTAAACACTCAACCCAGTACCCAACGCGCATTCTATCAGTGTTATTCACCACTGCAGATGGCTCGGAAATGCAATATATGACTACATATCTTTTCACTAAGGAACATGACTGTGATTTTCCATTATAATGATCAGTGTCCCGGCTGTAGAGTTGCACAGTCCCATTACTGTCTGCTAATCCAAACCAGCAATTCCACATAAGTTTTTGTAGCATTCCATCCCGTTAACATTATGAAATTGGATTCATCTATTTCATGTCATCCAAACCAAACTGCTAATTTCCTTGGTTTGACATCATGATCAATGTGCATGTGTTTAGGGGTAATGTGAACAGTGTAATCTGTCTGGCCTTGGTACCACCCATATAGAAGTGAGATGTGATATCAGCATGGCACAACTATTCCATGTAGATAGTGAGAGTACATTTTGCTGAAGGATTGTGTTCACAGTGAAGCATGCCTTGTCGTATTACACATCCTCAGCATATTCCTGGAAGGCTGACTGAACAGGATAGAATCAATATGGTTATTACTGCTCGGAGATGATGTTCATGTTAGTTGGTTTATAGTAGTGTCAAGAGCAAAAACTATGTACTATAATAACAGCTTATGATTGTTCTAACACCTCCTCTCTATGTTTTCCAGATTCACATCATCTATTGACCAATCATCAGTAATGTATGCGAACACACTGTGTGTGGAATCGCTTAGTATCACATGATTCATGTTTTATAGTGTCTGTTTATTCTGGCAACCATATGGTTGTTGTATGCGCATTAATGGTTATGTTGATTAAATGTTGTGTTATATGCTGTTAGTAGATGCTATGCATTACCCTCATGATGTTGTCTGTTTCCTCTTCAGATGTCCTCAGATTTGCCACAGCCCCTTGCCATACTGGGATCTATTCACACCACACACATGATATTAATGCACAGTCTTGTCCATTTCTATTTGTGCTCTGTGTATGAAATAAAGTATGATTATGTTATACTGTTATCACTGTTTCTGTGTGTTTGTACCATATCATGCTTTCTAGTTGACAGAATACAGATAGAATGAAGTGTCATTGTTCAATACATATATTTGTGTGTGTTTACAGAGATACATATGCTACATTAATCTCTACCTTGCCAATATAGATGTAGGTGCCAGCCCGAGGGTGCGTGAATTCCAAAATCATGTCTATAGACATGCAGGGTTGTATATAATGACTTGAAGGGCTCAACTTGAATGATATGAATCTACATTCATGATTATGTAGTAATGTAAACGCAGATTGAAGAGAATAGTTACACCCCTAACTGATGGTGATGAGCACATCTGACTTTCAGGGTAATGTACTTGTTACATGGTAAATATCCAGGATTACACAAACATTGACTGAAAAAACTGGTTTAATTGTTCACAAAGCCACACAGTGACAAATTACCACAGGCGTGCTCAGTATCATGGTGGAGGTGGGTAGGATACAGAGTTCCAGTAACACACTGAAATAGGGACACAATGCAGGCAGGGGGGATGACATTGGTATAGATGATCAGTTGAGGGGGGGATATACAGTGCATAATCCAACATGAGGCAATATCAGTTATATCATTAAATATATCAGGATGACATTCAATATTCAAACCCAATAATACAGAAGGAGATATGCTCATGGGGAGAAGTAATCTGTAGTCTTTTGTGTGCACGCAACACACACACTCCTATGCAACTGCAGAGGTAGAAGTGCTCAATCAGTCAATGTTAGAACCCCCATAGGTCATGTCACTGGAAATGGCACAATGAGAGAAGACTCCACATACCTAAGTTTGGGCACTCAGATGGGAACCTGACCAGGACCATATCAGTGTGTTCAAACTAATTTCATGCGTTAGCAGAACTCACAACAAACTGGCCAGTTTGAGGTGTATTCTATTCTGTGAATGAGCATCTCTATTATCTGCTGTTGCATATGCATAACTGAAGGTAAACGGAACCTCATTAACAATTATGTTCCAAGGCTAGAGTTACTCTTCCCCAATATGTACAGGGAGGATCACATCAGCACTGAGGAAGAGATCTGGAAGGAAGTATGATACAGGCATTACAATAGTTCAAGTAGAGGAGAGAATGGCATCTAAAGCAATAGGTACATATAAATCTATGTAGAGGATGTGATATCACACCCGATGCAACGCATGATGACTGACATATGAACATACATGATGCAATGTGACAATAGCATAGTCCTGGAACGTGGGAACGCTCATCATTCCTTGTTCTGACCGTGGAAAGGGACTCATCTTTGCGATCTGAAACATACAAGGAACATGTCAATATTTACATTGCACGTGATCCCGGAGCGCCTACTTCATCACATACCAATATATGTTGCTCATTTCATACATACGTCTTCACTATTCTTTCCCTACATATGAAACAAGCTACTCATCTGGCTAATGATGTAGGAATATCACATAGATTACACAATAATGCATCTTTGGAGAGCCAAATGTGGTGTTTTACCTTGGACGCAGTCCCAAGCTCATCCACGAGGTGATTTGTTCCACCAGGACAAGTGCGCTGTGGATCGTCATTAGTTATCACCGCTTACCTATCTGATGTATTCTGGAAAGAGATAGGCCGATATCAATAAAGTGATTGATGTGTTATTTGTGTCCTTCAGCATACATGGCCATATTATTACACAAATACTCACTATGTAGTTCACATTGATGTAGCAGTTCTGTTGCTGTTCATGTTTTTCCATGTCTAGGTTGTTGAAAGAAGAGTTGACACACAACAGCAGCTCTGTAAGGTTAACAAGATGTGAGGATTACAGTCACAAATTAGACAAAGTATGTGTTCTATTCGTATTGGATATCTCTTATTAATAAGAAGTCATTGCCGGTTAGTGAGTTATGCCATGTTGCTACAGGGTGAAAAAATCTGGATTTCTGCATGGTCTCATGTAAACAAGTCTAAAAGGCTGTGTCTGGATATATTTCAGTAGTAGTCAGTTCTCCAGCCAGTCAGCAGCAGACACCATGTTGGGTTTGGCTGGTGATCCATATTTGATCCTACTGAATAAACTCTAATCATGACCAAATAACCAGAGGACTCTGTTTTGTGTTATCGTGACTGGTTCTTGATCTCCAAAGTATGTGTGTATAGTATTTATCTACGACATATTGATCCCATTTCATGTGGTTTGGCAGGATCATACAATGTGAACAATACTGGTCCATAGTGTTTGGAGATAACTTTAAAAAGGGATTGGGTATATTTTTACATTAAAAAACAAACAGGCATTAGGGGCTATCCTGGATAAACAGAGAGGGCGTATTGATCCAGGGATGAATACGATCACCAGTATCTGTGGTCAGGAAGGAATGTTATATATTTCTTCCCTGTTGAGACAATTGGCAAAGGTCCCCGGAGGGGGAGGAGGGGCGGTCCCCAGGGGGGGGGGAGGAGGAGGAGGAGGAGGGAGACATAGGCACTACTAGAGGAGGGACAGAGGGGAAGGGGCCTGATCCCAGGGGGCGGGTTAGTTTGGGAAAGGGACAGGCCTCAGGAAAAGCTCAGGGAGGCCAGGGTCCCCGAGCACAGTTGAGAGAGCAATGGGCTATTGGCAAGGGCAGGCGCAGGGCCTGTAATTATACCCCCCGGGAGAATATGGTCCTCCTGGGTGCGATCCGTGACCGGCCCGTCATCCTTGTTGCAAGGGAAGCGAAGTCTAGGCCTAAGGCTCAGGCTTGGAAGGAGGTAGTGGAATTGATGAAGGAGGTGTCTCTGAGCTGGCTCTGAGGAGGGGGAGCTCGTGGTAGTTGACAGCCCCCCTGTACAGAGCCCGACTGTCCCTCTCCTCCAAAGACTTGCCATCTCGCCGGAGCCCTCACAAGTGGTGGACTATTCCACAGCTCCTCCTTCCCCACACACTGAGCCACCGGGGAAACCAACATCAACATCACAGCCCCTGTCTCCAGCCGTGTCCCAGATCCTCCCCACTCTCTCCCCGCCATCTTCCCACCCGGCCCTGCCAGCAGGACCCCTGCCCACACCACCAACGACCGAGTTGTTGGCCCTCGTGAGGAGGATGGCTGCCGACATCTCCGGCATGAGGCGCAGCCTGGACAGGCGCTTTAGGGAGGAGAGGAGGCATCATCTGATGATGGAGCAGCACATGGTCAGGCTGCTGGGAACGGGGCAGGTCACCAGCCAACAGCAGCCTGGCCCCTTCTCTCCTTCCACCATGCCTCCGCCGCCGCCACCACCCGTGGTGCCACTACCTCCTCCCGCTCCCCCACCACCAACGGGGAGACGGCGTCCGGCCGGGGACGATGCAGGTCCTGTGTCCAGGCGGAGGAGGACCTAGGGGCTGTGGACAGAATTGTGCCATAATTGTGCCTATTGGTCTTTTGGTGACAGTGACAATCTATTGGTCACAATGCTGACCTAATCTAGCCTGATCTTTGCCTATGTGGTGGTGATATTTTGTATGCAGATGGCTTCCTCCCATCACATGGTCCATGATCCTATTATCTGTGGACACGTAGGGTTCGGTTGAACATGGGAATGCTGTTGGGAAGGGATGCTGCAGTCCCCTTTTTTTAGGCCCTTAGGTTTTAGGTTTTCTCTTTGTTTTTCTTTCCATTTGTTTTGTTTTAGGTACAATTCAGGCCCATGAAGGCATCTCCTGCATCTGCAAGCATTGTGGAGGAATAATATGAGGCATAAGGTTTTCCCAGTGCCTCTCAGGTAGACATTACTTCAATGACAGCCCCCTCCTTAACATGTAGCTCCCACAATCTTAAAGCTATCATATTGCCAGATATCTCAGACATGATTATTGTTAGCTGAAATGTAGACTAATACTGCTATGGCGGTGGACTTGCACTAATAAAGCATGTGATCCTTACCTCAATATTGATCTTTGGGTCTTATGTAAGAAACAGTGAATCTGGCTGCTGACCTTTGTGTCCTGTCCATATTAATGGGTATTTGCCCATATTACTCATTATCCAGAGACCTAGCTAATAGTTAGTAATGCTTGCAGATGTGAATCAGGTGAGTTGGTATATTGGTACAGTATTTAGCACTTTACTGTACATGCATTGTCATTATTTTTTTCTATCCTCCTCCGCCTTTTTTTTTTTTTGACCATTTATTTTTGTGGGCAATTTCGCTCACCACACTGTATGTGTGAAACTGGATTGTATTACACAGTCCAGAGGTTGAATAATTTGTTCCATTGAGCAGATCCAGACAAGTTGTAAGTGCCATGCACTCTAATGGTTTCTTCAGTTAAATGGAGTGATTTGTGATGATCCTTTTTCTCATCAGATTCTGGTTGCAACAGTGTACTGACCGCAAGTGACCCTGGTAGGTACTATGCATCATGCTTATTCTAGACTATTAGATTGACCCCTGTAGGTATCCCCTTTGTTTTATTCTAGCCCCTTGCTCTCTCGGGACCCGCCCACACCACACCCATGATATTAATGCACAGTCTTGACCACTGCTGATTGTGGTCTGTGCCCAAAAATAAAGTTTTGTTATACCGTTATGTGAATGCACAGTCTTGACCACTGCTGATTGTGGTCTGTGTCCAAAAATAAAGTTTTGTTATACCGTTATGTGAATGCACAGTCTTGTCCACTGCTGATTGTGGTCTGTGTCCAAAAATAAAGTTTTGTTATACCGTTATGTGAATGCACAGTCTTGACCACTGCTGACTGTGGTCTGTGTCCAAAAATAAAGCTGTGTTATACTGTTCTCACCATGTCGGTGTGTTTTCAATGGTTGGGGTTATGGGACATCCACATGCATCACATTAGTGTCACATTACTATAGCTGTAAACTAATGGGCACGGGTTAACCTGCAATAGATTCATACATACTAAGAGGAATAATAGTCCTAATAGCATTAGATATCATATAATACATCTAATAGATCTACAATCTAGGCATAATTACGGGTTAATGCACAGGCCAAGTCCAATTAGGGATACTGTGGAGTAGGAACATTCCCCTGAGGGCCTAGCAGGATAATGATAGGTGATACTGCAGTGGCTTGTCAGTTCCTTCTCCAGTGATTTGGGATTTGTCCGTCCACTCTGCTTTCACCCGCACATCCCCAACATCACTTAGCAATCAAAACTAACGTAAATTGATGAATAGCAGAACATAATGGGAGGTCACCAAATGGGAATGAATGGACATCTTGACACATGGCCACCAGCAATGGCGTGGGACTTCCTTGGATAAGAGTAGTGCCGATTACCCCTGATGGAGGTGAGTTGGCTGGTGCTCAATGTGCCTCTGCAAACCCTCCATGTGTGTTTGCTGCCCTTCCTGATGGGTTACTGCGGGGTATGTTCCCATGGTCATCTTGTGGTTTGATAAGTGATGGGGCTTGGACGCTGTGAGCTATACCATTAAGGGCCATTGTGGGTGGTAGAGTGAAAGCAGAATGGACGGCCAAATACCAAACCACTGGAGAAGGAACTGACAATCCACTCCAGTATCACCAGCATACAAACCCTGTAAGAAAGCAGTGACAGAGGGTCACAGACAGTCAGACACGACCGAAAGAACAAACAAGAGATATTGTGTACTTCAATGAAGCTGTGGGCTATACCATTAAGGGCCATTGTGGGTGGGAGAGTGAAAGCAGAATGGACGGCCAAAAACCAAACCACTGGAGAAGGAACTGACAATCCACTCCAGTATCAACAGCATACAAACCTTGTAAGAAAGCAATGACAGAGGGTCACAGACAGTCAGATACGACTGAACAGGTCATATTCACATGCTCCCTGTGTACTTGATATATGTCATGTGACAGTGTAATGTGCCCCATATTTGTGTTCCCAAATGTAGATGTGATGAGCAACACGTATATACAAAATAGAGCCTCTGTGAGTAACAAGGTTAATATGGCATTATTTTGATGTTTTGGTGTTTTTATGTAATCAGGTAGTGTGTCTTTAATTGCTTTATGTAAGCTGCAGCATGGCTTTTCATTCCAAATGTAACAACTAATTGGTTGTATAATGCATTTGCTTTGGTGGGGGGAGGGGGTTGTGCAATCAATTGTAATGGCCTTCCATGCATTTCCTCTGTTAAACTGTCACTTTTACACTTTAAGTTGTCTGTACGTAATGCGTAAACCATTTTGCTGGGGCATTTTGTGCACGTAACGATTTTGCGAGATACGAGAGTCTATGCAAAGAATTCTTGTCCGCTACTGACTACGTAGCGCTTTTCGGAGGCAAATCTCGGAAAATTAGTCTGAAATTACGCAAGTCTATCGCAAATCGATTCGTAGTACGTGCTTAGAGGCGCATTTGCAAGATACGATTCCAAACGCAGCTCGAATTTAATAGGGCCCTGAATATCTAAAGTTATGTAGAGATAGAAGAACACTTATAGTCCCTATATATAAGGAATTACGAAGAGGTCGGAAAAAAAGAGAACATAGACCACTATCATCCTCCTACAGGGGAATGTATTGATGCAAGGAATATTTATTTAAATATGCTGGTTATGATAATAGTCCCATTGTATTTTAGGCTATCACATATATAGTTGTGAGCAGGCGGGTTGTTGCTAACGCTGCGGGCTCGCAAAGCGAGGGCCGCAGTTGCTGGCAAGGAGCGCCAAAGGGACCTCGCAAAATTTACGGACTTATAAGAAACAAATACGAGTCGCGGAACTTAAAAAAAAAACATTACGACCTCGCAAAAATACGACCTTACCGCCCGAAACCCGCGCATATGAAAACATTAAAAACACAATAAATACACACAACAAATACATAAAAAGCTTACCTACAGCAAGGGGCACCCAGGACCTTGAAAACTGAACTTACACCTCAATTTCACTCGAAATACAAGAGTTTAGAGACCCGAAAATCCCCTAAGCGAAAGAAAAAATGGCAGCCGAAAAAACAAAAAAACAAAGCTACAGGACTCTAAAGACGCAAAACACCACCAAACACCTACGGATTTTCTGAAAAAGACTGACGCCATCCATGAACAAGAACGCAAAATTTGGCGCAGACGCGTACCACACATTAGGCACCATTTTACTTACACAATGCGGAAGTACACAGCTACCCTAACGGATTTGGCTCGCGCACGCACACTGTTTACACTACACACTGCACACATTACTGACACTTACACAGCAGCTCCACAGACCTCAAAACACACATTCTATGCTGCAGCAACATCAAAACAGATTGCCAGCTCTTCTGCACAATGCTTCCTGCATATATTACTTCAAAATAGGTAAAGTATATTGATGTATTTATTATTATTTCATTAGCATTAGCAAAAAAAAACAATGCTCATAGCACACACACAACCAACATCCTCGCAATGAGCGTCAAAGGCGCTCATCGCGAGGCTCGCAATGAGCGCCAAAGCATCTTGGAACACCAACAAAATTTACCGCCCTTACAATCCTATTGTCGTCATTTTTTGACGGGCAAGTCGCTAGTTCCACTAATAATGTCTTGTACACAATGAAAGTATATACTGAACTCATATAAGTAGGGATAAATTCCCTTACATTTATATCTACCTTATATACTCGAGTATAAGCCGACCCGAGTATAAGCCAAGGCACCTATTTTACCACAAAATACTGGGAAAAATGAGTGACTCGAGTATAAGCCGAGGGTGGGAAATGTGCTGCCCCCTGTGTCCCTCTTGTGTCCTCTGTGTCCCCCTCTTGTGTGCCCTCTGTGCCCCTTTCTTGTGTCTCTTCCCCCTCTCCCTCCCATGTCTCTCCCCCCTCTCCCTCCCCTGTCTCCCCCCTCTCTCCCTCCCCTGTGTCTCTTCCCCCCTCTCCCTCCCCTATGTCTCTTCCCCCCTCTCCCTTCCCTGTGTCTCTTCCCCTATCCATTCCCTGTGTCTCTTTCCCTCCCCTCCCTTCCCTGTGTCTCTTTCCCTCCCCCTCCTTTATCACCCTCCTCAACCCCCCTCCTCATCCTCCCTCCTTATCCCCCCTCCTCAACCTCCCTCCTCAACCTCCCTCCTCAACCCCACTTCTCAACCCCCCTCCTCAACCCCCCATCCTCATCCTCAACACCCTCATCCTCAACCCCCCTCCTCATCTTCAACCCACCTCCTCAACCTCAACCCCCTCCTCATCCTCAACTCACCTCCTCAACCTCAACCTTCCTCCTCAACCTCCCTCCTCAACCCCCCTCCATAACCCCCCTCCTTAACCTCCACCCCCCCATCCTCATCCTCAACCCCCCATCCTCATCCTCAACCCCCCTCCTCATTATAAACCCCCTCCTCACTTTACCCCTCTAATTACCTCCTCCTCGCCCTTTTCCCTCACTTACCTTCCATCTCCAACTGCAGCTGCTCCTCCACTCCTCTGCGCTCCTTCTGGCTGCGTCGGGACCCGGCCAATGCTAATGACGTGATGCGCATGTGACGTCACGTCATTAGCATATGCCGGGTCCCGATGCAGCCGGAAGGAGCGCCGAGGAGCGGAGGAGCAGCTGCAGATCGAAGTTCAGTGAGGGGAAAGGAAGAGGGGGGTGTAATTAGAGGGGTAAAGTAAGGAGGGGGGTTTATGATGAGGGGGGGTTTAGGATGAGGATGGGGGTTGGGGATGGGGGGTTGAGAATGGGGGGGTTGAGAATGGGGGGGTTGAGGGTGAGGATGGGGGGGTTGAAGATGAGTGGTTGAGGATGAGTGGTTGAGGATGGGGGCGGGAGGGAGAGAGCCACAAGGGCCACGGGGGGTTAAGGAGAGACATGGGGGGTTATAGAGAGACACACGGGTTGAAGAGAGACACAGGGGGGTTGAAGAGAGACAAGGAAGGGTTAAAGAGAGACACAGCGGGAAAGAGAGACACGGGGGAAAGAGAGACATGGGGTAGTGACTCGAGTATAAGCCGAGGGGGCCCTTTTCAGCCTTAAAAAAAGGGCTGAAAATCTCGGCTTATACTCGAGTATATACGGTATATCTTCATTTTAGTGCTTGTTCATAAGCCTCTATTATACTGGGAAACAAAACACACCAGTCTAGATATATCTAGGCTCCAATTTTGCCTTATCTTATTCCTTCATTAACCTGCTATATATAACTAAGTGAGACTGTGAGAGGATTTAAGCTATGAAAATGCTCTATTTCCCCCACCTCTGGTGAGATCACTAGCACTAAACCTATTCTAAACACTGGTCTGTATGTTGCCCAGTGAGTATATGGCATAAACAAGGCATTAGTATATCTGATCTATCCTCCTCTCACCCTGCCTCATTGTTCCCCTGAACGTCCGGATGGCGTGTGACGTCACTAAGACGCGACGCCCGCTAAAAGGACGGCCCTATGCAGCGTTTCGCACTCATGCTTCTACGGGAGCCGACACGAGTGTGCAGATGGGAGGGTGCTTTATAGTGGGTGTCTATCAGTCTGTGCATTGGGTTAACTGTTTGTTAGCCACATAGGTGTGTGTTTATAATCAAAACAGATTAATGTGTGGCACAGTTAAGTTAATCCCTTCTGTCTTATCTTTGATATCTTTATTACATACTGAATTGTAATGTCTAAAAGTATGTATTCATACTTATATTGCCTTAAATGACTATACCATAATCATTATATAAGAGTTTAGTGAATATATATATATATATATATATATATATATATATATATATATATATATATATAAATATACTAGCGAATTGCCCGTCAAAAAATGACGGCAATGAAATTGTAAGTGAGCTAATGCTATTTGGTGTATAATAATAAAATAACTAATAGATTAATACAGTATAGTAATATACTTTACCTATTTTGAAGTAATCATTGTGTTGAAGAGCTGGCAATCTGTTTTGATGTTGCTGCAGCATTAGTGGTGTGGAGCTGCTGTGTAAGCGTGGTGAATGTGTGCAGTGTAATAGTGTGCGTGCGCAAGACGAAACTGTTAGCGTAGTTGTGTACTTCTGCATTGTTCTAAAATGGCAGTATGCGTCTGTAGCGGAATATCCGTAGGTGTTTTGTGGTGTTTTGCGTGTTTCTTGTGGTGTTTTGCGTGTTTAGACTGCTGTAGCCTCGTTTTCGTTTTGTTCGGCGGACATTTTTTCTCTCGCTTATAGAATTTTTTAGTGTCTAAACTCTTTTATTATGAGTTAAATGAAGGTGTAACTTCATTTTTTGAGGTCCTGGATGCTCCCTCTTGCTGTAGGTAAGCTTTTTATGTATGTGTTGTGTGTATTTATTGTGTATTTCATTTTTTCATGTCCGCGGGTTGCGGACGATTTTTGCGAGTCCGTATTGTGTGTTAACGTGTCTCGTATGTTGTTTGCGTTGCAACGTAAATTTTGTGAGGGTTGCAGTTGCTTCGCGAGGGCCGCAGTTGCTGGCAAGGAGCCCGCAAGCGTGAGCAACGGCTCAAGCGGTCTTGCATGCTCACAACTATATATGTGATACACACACACACATTATATATATACACACACACACACACACAATATACACACACATTATATATACACACACACACAATATACACACACATTATATATACACACACAATACACACACACATTATATATACACACACTATACACACACACACAATATACACACACATTATATATACACACACAATACACACACACATTATATATATATATATATACACTCACACACACAATACACACACAATGTACACACACACACACAATATACACACACACACACAATATACACACACATTATATATACACACACACACAATACACACACACACACACACACAATATACACACACACACACACAATATACACACACATTATACACATACACATGGTGTTAATGATCAGTGTATAAGTAAGACAATTAGTTTATATGGCGCCTTCCCAGCAACTGAGGCTCTTGCCCTCAGTACTCGCTATGCGAGGGCCGCAGCTCTCAGTGATTCCACATCTTCCTCAGACCACATTATCTCCCTGTCACTCACAGTCAGCTACCCAGGCCCGGCTCCTCCAGCTCTGAGGCCTTCTCCAGTCCACGGATGCCCGGTGTTTCCTGTTCCCCAGGCCGGCCTAACCCCGCCTCCCCAAGGTAGCCGCACTGATCAGAGCTTGGAGCTCCGTGCGCGGCCTGAACCTACCCCACTACCCGCGCTCTCACCACATTCCCGCGGGATTGCCGGGCTCCGGGATGGTTCGGCTAGTGGCAGTGGCGGCGTCTGGCTCCCCCTCCGGAACCAGAACCGGGGACTGGGTGACCCTGCGCGGGGCATTGTGGGGAGGAGGTGGCTGCTCCATCCCAGCAACTGAGGCCCTTGCACGCAGCCCTCGCTACACGTGGGCTGCGGGCAAGGGCAGCGAGGGCTGCGGGCAAGGGCCTCAGTTGCTGGGATAGAGCGCCTTTGGCGAAGCAGGCCCGCAAGCGTGAGCAACGGCCCGTACGCTGCGGGCAAGGGCCTCAGTTGCCTTCGGCGCTCCATCCCATCAACTGAGGCCCTTGCCCGCAGCCCTCGCCCGAGCACGCAAGCGTGAGCAACGGCCCGTACGCTGCGGGCAAGGGCCTCAGTTGCTGGGATGGAGCGCCGAAGGCAACTGAGGCCCTTGCCCGCAGCGTATGGGCCGTTGCTCATGCTTGCAGGGTCGGGCGAGGGCAGCCCGCTTCGCCAAAGGCGCTCCATCCCAGCAACTGAGGCCCTTGCCCGCAGCCCTCGCTGCCCTTGCCCGCAGCCCACGTGTAGCGAGGGCTGCATGCAAGGGCCTCAGTTGCTGTGATGGAGCATCGGCGCTCCATCCCAGCAACTGAGGCCCTTGCCCGCAGCCCTCGCTACGCGTGAGCAACGGCCCGTACACTCACAACTATATATGTGATATATATAAGCTTTCTCTACATATCCCTATATTGCTGTATTTGTTATAGGGGGATATTTCATTAATTACACCTATATGAATAAATCTAGCATGTTATTATCCACTCTGATTTATTAGTGTAAATAGAATTGTACAAATTATTTTTAATTGCATGTCCCATAACCATGTTCTATGTCTTAGATTGATATATGTCCTTTGACAACACAATCTTAGTCATTCTTTTGTATAATATAACAATATGAATTTAATCATATATATTTAAATTCTATCCTATAACTTCAAAATGAAAAATGGGCCCATTCTTCCTCTTTGATTATAAAAATACAGTGAAGTTAATGTTATCATTGAGCCCTTTAGGAATCATTGTGTCCAATCTTCTTCTAAGTTACCTTTTCTGATCCCTAAGTTCACTTTCTCCAGGATGCAACATTTTACTTTAGGTTTTGATTCATGATATGCCAGAAAGTGCTGTGCCACAGATGTTAATTATTTTTTTCTCCTTGATCTTTTAATGAATTCTTAATGTTACTAACATGTTCCCCTAATCGCCTTCTGATTTCACGGGTAGTGATCCCAATATACTTTTTTGGGCATTCACATTCCAGACAGTATATTACTCCAGTTGTGGTGCAGTTGTGAAAACCTCTTATCACATGTGTATTACCTGTCCTGTCCTGAATTTTTGTAATTTTTGTCATATATGTGTAGAACTTACATTTACCACATGGATATGTTCCTATCGGTAGGCTATTTTTGGTCTTGGGTCTTAAAAAATGGCTTTTCACAAGTTTGTCCTTGAGCGTCGATCTCCTCCGCCAGCTTGTAAGTACCCTTGGTCCTAAATATTCATCCAACTGATTATCTGTCCTCAGAATCTTACTGTGTCGATTTAGAATATCACTAATCTTTTTCCATTGAGAATTAAATGTAGTTACAAATCTTACTTCTCCTGTACTTGATTTATCAATTTTGGGCACCAGCATTTGTTCCCTGTTGGTATGTAATGCTCTTTGGTAGCCCTCCCTGATAAGACTATTGCTGTAACCTCGTAGTTTAAGTCTGATTTTTAATTCTTTGGCCCTTAAATTGAAGGTGTACAAGTCACTACAATTTCTACGTATCCTAAGAAATTACCCTGTTGGTATAGCCTTCTTGGTTGATGGGTGGTGGGCACTACTATAATGGAGGGTGCTATTGTAGCTGTTTTCTTCCTATATAGGTCTGTTTTGAGACATCCTACCTCATCCTTATATATTCTGAGGTCTAGGAAGTTAGCTGTCTGTAAGCTCATTTCACATGTCAGTTTTAAATTCCAATCAGTGCCCTCCCACAGTATCATGATGTCATCGATCTAGCGCACCCATAAGAGAATTTTGTAGATATATCTAGAATGGTGTGTTTTGTTTCCCAGTTAATGGAGGCTTATGAACAAGCACTATAATGAGGACATAGATATAAATGTAATGGAATTTATCCCTACATATATGAGTTCAGTATATACTTTTCTTTGTGTACAAGGCATTATTAGTGGAATAGCCTAAAATACAATGGGACTGTTTTCATAACCAGCACATTTAAATAAATATTCCTTGCATCAATACATTCCCCTGTAAGAGGATGATAGTGGTCTATGTTCTCTTTTTTCAGACCACTTCTTAATTTAAGTCTTAATAATTATATCACACCATTGTTGTACCATTTAAATAAAGTTTATTGTTTATTAGTGATCCTTATATATAGAGACTATAAGTGTTCTTCTATCTCTACATAACTTTAGCCAATCGATTAGATACACATAGTATACCAATCTTCTGTATGTAGATCACATGGTACCATTTACTCACTGTATGATCATGAGCTGAGTTGGAAATTGCATTATTATTGACTAAATATTGAATTGATTGGTCTATTATGTGATATTGGGGTACTTTGCTTAATGTATCACTCTACGATTGTCATAGATATTGACTCAATTGTATTAGCAAACATAATACGTATAAAAAATTATAATACAGTGAATTATTTTTGAAAATTAAGATACAAATTTAGATAAATCAGAAAATGAGTTCAAAAGTAAATCAACAACCAACAATGAAGAATAACTCAAAAAGTAAAACAAAAGAGAAGGGGAAAAAAAGTGACATGAAAAGTATGACCTCATTTTTATCCCAGATAGAGAAAAACCTTGATACAACACTAGAAACATCTCAAATAACTAACTTTTCACATTTGGAGTCTTCTCCAATATATATATTAAACTTACAGAGACTCCTAAACCAAAATTATCTGATATGACAAGTTCAACAGAACAAGAACTATTAACGGTTGACAATATGAAGAAATTACTTTTAGATTTTTAGGTATCCTTGAAAGAAGAACTATCACAAGGGATTAAGAATAATTCAAAATAGATTAATACTATGAAAAATGAAATGGATGAATTAGAGAATAAATATGAGGAACTTTGGTTAGACAATCAAACTATGGTAACTAAGGTAACACAGTTAGAAGATGAGGTTAAGTAAATAAAAATGAAATATAATATTCTTGAGAGTTACACCAGACAAAAGAACCTGAGAATTAGAGGTGTTTCAGAGAAAATTTTGATGAAAGAACTAAATATAATTATATTACACTTGTGAAAATCAGAAGAAAATAAGATAGAAAAATATACAGAATTCCCATTCCTAGAAATATTTCCAAAGAAACCCCAAGAGACATAATAGTAAGGCTTCAATTTGCCTCTTATAAAGAGGCAATACTGAAAGCTTCAAGATAAAAGGGGTAATTTGACGACCCTTATAAAAGCCGGATGATTTTGGTAGATCTTCCAACTGAGACTCCGATTAAAAGAAAAGAACTCCGATAAAAAACAAAAGTATTGAGAAATGAAAATATAATGTATAAGTGGAACTATCCGGCTAAATTTTTGATCATTAAAAATAATCAGAGATGTACTATTACATCAGTAAAAAAAGAGTAGATGAATGGGCAAATCCTTATGAAACAACCTCAAAATTGAATTTAGAACTACAGACTCCAAACAGGCCCCCATGGCAAATTGTAAAATGACTGAAATACACCTAAATTAATAAACAAAGTGAATTTTAAAGAGAAAGGGGAAGGAGGAAAAGAGAGACAGAAGAAAATCTATTTTTGTCTTCCTTTTTTCTGTTCTTTCCTCTTCCCATTTGTTTTCTTTTCTTACTCTTGAATTTGACTTATACAGATTGACAAAGGGAATGAAAATGGATAAAAGGTTCTGAAATTAATCAAATATTAAAATACGCTGAGCACTATAAAGAAGAAGAGGCGGAAAGAGGATGGGAGAGGGGGAGAGAGAAAGAAGGGGAAAAAAGAAAGGGAAAAGGATTTGATCACTTGAAGGAAACAATGAAATGATTTATAACTAAAATAATAGAATACTTAAGAACTTTTCACTTGTAAATAAGGTGTAATTTTGGAAAAGAGAGGTATTAAAAACACGAGAGAAATTTATACTTAACTCATAGGAAATAATTACACAAATAGAAATACTTAGGAAAAAGGGCGAAAAAAAGAAAAAAAACTCTCTATAACCATAACTTTTCCTCTTTACTGTAGAAATTCACTGAAAATAATATATAAAAATAATTAAATCAACAAAATAGAATAGCAAGGACACTTAAAATTGATTGATGGTTGTCTTAACTAAATATAGAAATTCGTAGTTTGTTCACTCGTAGAAAAGTGTTAATATAAATTAAGAAATAGTTTTGCAACTAAAGGACATTATTTTCTTTTATTTTTTTAATTCAGTGACACATAATAAGGAAAAGGGAATGGAAAAGAAAGGATTGCCCATCATTAAACTAAATAGTGAGGTGGTCAGTTGATGATTGTATTGATAATAAATACTTGACATCATGTAGGTATACACAAAACTACAAAATGGTAGCAATTATAATTATCTTGCTGCCACAATATCCTTGTATGCTTATTTGTTTTTCTTTTTTGTTTTTTCACCTTTTTTTCTTTTCTAATTTTGTGATTAGCTAGTATAACTATTTGTCTAGGAAGATATTTATGAAAATGAATGATATTTTAGATATGGAGTATTACATGATATATAATGGAAATTAAGATATTACATATAATATGGTTGTGTGGCGGGAGAGAGGAGCAAAGGGTAGTGGATGCGCACAAATAAGATATTTAGGAGATTATGGGACTTAAATTTATATCTCAGAACGTAAATGGGCTGAATATCTCTTCAAAAAGAGCAATGGTCATGAATTTTTTCCATGAATTAAACGCTGGTGTTGTATGTGCACTGGAGACCCACTTAAAAGATAAAATTATTACTAAACTGTGAGATAAAAAATACAATATTAAACTTTTTTTTTAACTATAGAACTAAATCAAGATGTGTCTGTATGTTTTTAATAATAGAAATAAGATTGCCGAAGATTATAGAGAAATAGATATAGACGGTCGTTACATATAATTTGGATGGGAATAAAAAATAATCAATTTTACACTATAGCTAATATTTACACTCCCAATAATAATCAATATACATTTTTGAATAAACTATTAGAACATATAAACACTATTAAAAAAGGTTGTTTGGATATTTGTGGAGACTTAAATATCTGCTTAGACCTATCTTTGGATAGGAGATCCATAGTAAAACTGGAACCAGATAAAATAATGATTAAGAATGCAAATAACTTTGAGAAAACATTGTTAAACTATAAATTATATGACGGCTGGACAGTATTACACCAACTTGATAAAGATTTTACATATTATTCAAATAAATACAGGATTGGATTATTTTCTGTTGAATCTAAATGTATTAAATAAATTGCAAAACATTGACATTGGTCTTATTACATGGCTAGACCATGCACTGATAACTATATTAGACGATGGATTCAAAACACAAGAAATCATGTAATATTGATGCAACTCTTTTCAAATCATTAAAAGATAGAAATAAATTAAAATGGAAATAGAAACATTCTTTGAAATCAATGAAAATTCTGTAATATCGCAAACATCTCTTTGGAACGCACACAAAGCGCATGTGAGAGGTATTCTTTTTGCGTGGTCCAAACATAAATTAAAACAAAAAGAGATCTCAAAGAGAGAACTATACATTAAACTTACACAATTACAAATGAAAAATAAACTACTGCCAACAAGCATTATAACTCTAGAAATATCCAAAATCCAAACAGAAATGAAAAAGAATCAACAAAAAAATAGATAATTTGATTTGGGTATATGAGCTAAAACATTACTATTTGGGTAATAAACCTGGAAATTGAAATGCTAGCCAAATTAAAGGAATAAATTCAAGTAAAATAATTCATATGATACAGGATAATAAAGGTGTAATACATAGAAATCCCAGAGGATATAGAGAAATCATTTGCTCAATATTATAAAACCCTATATAATTTTGAACAAATAGAACATTTTCAAAAACCATCAAATATACAAATTAAAGAATAGTTACAAAAAATATCATTACTTAAATTTTCAGAAATACAACTGAAAGAATTGGAAACAGATATTACAGAAGATGAAATCCATCAAAGTATAACATCTTTGAAAATTGGAAAATCCCCAGGACCTTACAGGTTTCCAAATATATATTATAAACTATTTTCTTCATCTATAGTAAAATATTTACAAAAAATTTATAATGAAATTAAAACAAATGGAAAAGCACATTAGAAGCAGCAATAACTATTATACCAAAATTTGGAGAAAAAAAAGACCCCTCTATCTAAAGTACCTCTATCATCTGATGCTGAAAAAGCATTTGATAGAGTGAATTGGGAATTCATACAGTTAGTATTAGATAAATATGGATTTGGTTCATTTGGTTTAAACGTGATTAGAGCTCTTTATACAGAAATTAATGCAAATATGCCAGGGATACGATTTAAAACACAATCATTTGAGCAAAGAAATGGAACCCATCAGGGCTGTCCTATGTCACCACTTATATTTGCCTTAAGTATTGAACCTTTACTGGAAATGATTAGAAGTTGTAGACAAATAAAAGGCATACCAACAGGTTCTGTTATAAACAAAGTTACCATCTTTGCTGATGATTTGATAGCTACAATTACTGATCCAATACATTCAATAACCAGCTTACTTCAAATCATAGAAGAGTATATCTATCTTACTGTAAAATAAATATCTCTAAAACTGAAGTACTATATACTAATCTTTCTGGTAAAGATAAACTAGCATTGAAAGAAATATTTTCTTATAACTGGGGGAAAAAACAACTAGCACACTTAGGTATAATATTCACCCCAAATTTAAATAATATAGTTAGAAATAACTTGGACAAAATGTTTTTTTCAAATCTCATCTAGTTTACTGAATTGGAAATCTTTAAACTTATCCTGTTTAGGAAGAATAGCGGTGATCAAAATTAATATTCTCCCAAAAATAACTTCTATTTTAAGAAGTCTCCCACTAAAGAGTTCAATCAAAAAACTAAAACAATTTCAGAAAATATTAAATAATTTTATTTACAGAGGTAAAAAAACATGCATCAAACAAGAAATTGCCTCTAGAGCTTTCTCTAAAGGAGGTTTAGCAGCACCGAATATAATACAATATTCAAACGCAGTAAGCCTGATTCATCTTTTAAAAGTCACTATAAAAGAAAATATACCTAAATTTCTTCATATAGAAAATTATTTGGTTAAAAATATTAATTTACAATATATATTTTGGGATAAAAAAAATGTATAATAAGATATTAAGCAAATTACCACTTATTCCTAGAACTTTAATAAAATGGTGTTTTAAATTTAATAAGAAATGAATTGGTAAAGTTTCCAGCCCCAAATATCATTAGGACTAATTTTCTAAATGTAACTTGGGATAAATGGGGATTAAAAATCTTAAGTGATTTATTCCATAAACTAAAAATTTTATCTTTTGAGGTATTATCTACTGAATTGTAAATACCATCTACTAAGTGGCTATTTTATAATATTTTTCACACAGCAATAGCGAATTCGGACTATGCAATATTATCAAATAGAGAATTTACACAATTTTAAAAGTTTAAACAACACTAAGAGAAAATGTACAATATCTAAATACCACAAAATCATAAAGTCTCTAATAGAAAAAAAAAAAAAAATTGAGAAAATGGAAAAATGGGAAGAAAACTTTGGGGCGGTATGGCATATAGATCAATGGTATAAAGCATTCCCACTAACGGAGAAAAAAATAAAGAACTCATCATTAAGAGAAATGTATTTCAAATTAGTGCAGAGTTGGTATATGACTCCAAAAATATTAAAGATAATAGCCCCACTAGAAAACCAAGGATATTGCTGGAGATGTAAAAAACAATTAGGAACTCAAAAACATATGTGGTGGAATTGTGCCCACATAAAAAAAATTCTGGTCAATATGTTTAAAACAAATATCTAATTATTACATTTCAATTGGAATTAACCCCTGAGACTGTATTATTTCATATTTTTCCAAATAAAAAGGTGAGTGTCCAGTTACATTTTAGGCAGAGCAAACGTCTCTGTATTCAAGATTAAGATGGCCATTATGAAAGCTTATTGGGTTCCTGTTGTATACAGTAATTATTATAGAGCCCAGGCTGGGAATGCCCGCCAGGGTTTCACTATAGCCCATACAAGTATGGCCAGGGTTTAGGCTGCGCCTATGTTTAGGCAAGGTATACAAATTGTTAAGCTGCATGTGAAATCAGCAGCACATAATATAGCAAAGTATGTTGTAGGCCGTGTATCAATGGCTGTCATGAATAAAATGAATAGCGATGTAAACAAAGTCTCTGTAATAGTCTGTATAAGTAATAAGCAAAATAAAAAAAATGTGGAATAGCATATCCACCAAGAACACCCATCTATTTAAACAAAAAGGCCTGTCGCAACACAAAAAAAGAAGCAGAGATTTAGAAGAATTTCAACAGACATCTGTTAAGAAACATCTAAAAAAGAATTATGGCCTTCATACATAACGGATCTGGAAGCTGCCAAGTCAAAACTGGATATTTTTCATACCGCCAGCACAGACCAGTATAGAAAAATGCCTATATGTTGAAGTACAACCCCACTTGAATTTTATATATCAGGGAGCGGGGACCATTATTTCTATTTCAACAACACATTGTTGTATGTAAAATTGTAAAGCAAGTTAATACACCAGCGCTGGATGGGGCCCATGGAAGCCTAATCAACTGCCCCATATGTACACTTTAACTCAATGTGACATTAGGTGATTGTCTCATTTGCCAATCCAATAACCTATATGCTTACCCCACATAAGTTCGAGCAATTCTTGATTACAATTCTGGTGCATTATCTACACAGTTTACAGCCAATCTGTTTTACAAAGATAATGCTGGACATCACCAGAGCAGAGCCATTTATGGTGACAATGCCGGTTTTACAAAAAGGGCACATATGACTGTAGCACTGATTGGTAAACTGCATGCTTATTTGTTTTTTTTTCAAGAGAAACTGATGTTAAACCCCTTAGATCTAATAATAATTAAAAATATCAGAAATAAGGATACATTCTGTATAATGTTTGCTGAAGCAGAGCCTTATAAAATACACATTCTAATTGCATATCTATCGCTGTGAAAAGTGTCCAAATATCACTGGCGGTGCAAATAGGTCATGCACAGGGGGTATTAACAGAGAATGCAAAATGCGCTTTGGATAGAGTAGGCCTTCAAATTTACTCTGTGGCTGCAGGAAGCCATGTATGTTCCCAGGAAAATCTATTCTTGGGGAAGCTACTAAAACTTATTGTTATACTTTTTGTAGACAATGATGCAGGAGCTTATGATAAGAATCCTTTGTTTCAAACACAACAGTGGAAATTTTGCTGCATTATATTTGGATGGTGAACAAATACCAATCATTTTTTTTAAAAAGATAGATGCATCTGTAATGTGTGTTTGTGCTGATAAATACATTTTTAAAAGACCGCTGTATGTTTAATGTGTAATTGTACACATAAATCTTTTTAAAAAGATGGTTGTATGTTTTATGTGTACTTTTACGTATCAATATATATTTTTTTTAAAGAAAGGTGCATGTTTAATGTTTATTTACAAGTCTAGATGTTATTTTTAAAGTTTTTACAGCATTCTGTGCCATTTGTATGGTGCAATGTAAAGTTATATATTTAATAAAAAAAATGTTATCTAATTTTAGAGATAATTTACTTAGGATTCAGTTAATACTGCTTTTGTTAAACAAACACACAACAATTTGTATATTAAACTGCCATTAAAATACCACATTATCTCTTTTTTTATTTTGTAGACACCAGCTAATTTATTGATGAGTTTATGAATCCACCACCACAATACATCACATAAGAGTATGTATTTAACAGATGTCTATGTAACAGAAACCCATCACTATTATTATACCAAGGACATTATACCAGGCCAGGGAAGGGTTAACTGGACTATACGAGGCACAATGGTTAATCTTGGCTTTCCATCATCTTTGTTTAGAAATGGAAGTCTGCAAGGGACAGGAAGAGCTAACCCAATTATCAATCTGCTTTGTTTGTAAAAGCTCTATTTTGTAGGGAACCAGACGGCTCTAGTGATGATGTGTTAAGATTATAATCCAGTTACTAATTAAGTCTTTGTATGGCCAAAGGTGGGAGTATTCCATTGTTTTTGTGGAGACTCTCACCCCCCCGTTCTGACTGTATATATATGTGTGTAAAAGAATTAAAAAGGATGCCTGTTCTTAAAATCCACGGTGTTTATCGTCCATTGTGGAAAGAGGGACTTGTGGGACCGGGCTGTGCTATACTTGGCTATCTTTGTTATTTATTAGCAGAGATATTGATCTCTGATGTCACAGCTCCGTTACATTTGGTGGCAGTGGTGGGATAGAAGCCAAGCCTCACAACGAAGCAGCAGCAGCGGTTCGCATGGAGATGAACTACGCAGCCCTAAAAAGAGCAACGTTAAAAGAACTGCTGGAAGCCAGGGGCCAAGTAGCCAGCAACAAGGTGAAAGACGTCCTAATTGCTGAACTAATGGAGGGAGACCGAGCCAGCAGTGCTGTACCGGGACCAGAGATGGAGGAGAGCGCAGTCGCTAAAGAGCTAAGGGTAAGGTTGGCCTTTTACCAAAACTCCCCATCAGAAGAGACTATCACCAGAGTGATGGCGGAGGTAGAGAACTATGTTTTGGCCAACCAGCAACAGACCCTACAGCTGCAACTAGCGGGCCTGCTATCCCGAGAGGGGCCACCCGCAATGTCGGAACCCACGCAAGACAAAGCCAAGCTCCCATATAATGCCTTCAAAGCCATCACAGATACGGACGAGGATATAGATGGATACTTGCAGGACTTTGAAAGCCTGTGCCATCTACATGGTGTTGAGCAAGCAGACTGGGTAACCCTGTTGGCAGGCAAATTGTCTGGCCGTGCCGTAGAGGCGTACAGGGCTGTACCTGACGAGGATAGCCGAGACTACTACCGGGTGAAGCAAGCTATCCTCACCTGGTATGCGATCACCCCAGAGGCCTATCGACGCCGATTTTGGGAGCTCCCCAAACAAGAGAAGGACTCCCATGCAGAGTGGGCTTGTCACCTACACCGAGTGGCCATGGGATGGGTTCAGGCGAACCAAGTCACCACCCTAGAGGAGCTGCTACAGTTGTTGTTACTGGAGCAGTTCTTCAGCAGACTAACCACAGAAGTACAAGTTTGGATAAGGGACCGTGACCCCCGTACCGTCCACGAAGCCGCCCGGCTGGCCGACAAGCACTTTGACGCACGCCACCAGCCCTAACCACCACCTTGCAATACCTCCCGATCCACAGTGCTGACCAACGCCACTGTGACCGGAGTAACCTCAAGTCACGGCAGGGGAACCAACCCATCCGCTCCCAGGTACCCTACTCGTACCCCGATCCGGTGTTACCAATGCCAGCAGACAGGCCATATGCAGTGGGAATGCCCCCAGAACAGGACCCGTACCCCCGGGGTGCGTCCGGGTCCGCCACCGCCAAGCAGAGCCGCAGCCCATTGCTACCACACCGAGCCCAGTGACCACGATGCCAACCACTACTACTCAGAGGAACAGCTAGGGGTGTTACAAGAAGTAAACCCCGTTCAGGCAGCCTCTGACAACCGACGTCACCACTGACAACTAGTGTGGCTAGAGGGAAAGAATGTTCAAGGATTACGGGACACCGGAGCCACACTAACCCTCGTTCAGACCCATTTGGTCCCAGACCAAGCCCGTACTAGTAGATCAGTGGCCGTAAGGGTAGCAGGGGGAGCAGTACTCCGCTTACCCACTGCCAAGGTGCATCTGAACTGGGGTGCGGGATCGGGAGTTGTAACAGTGGGGTTGATGCAAAAACTGCCCACGGATGTACTTCTTGGGAATGATTTGGGCCCGCTCACTTCTACCTTTTTGCCCCAACCCACCATCCAAGACGTTCACCCCGTAACCACCCGGCAGCAAGCTCGCAACTCGGATCAGCCCACACACTCTGAGGCTCAGACGCTTCTATGTTTGGATTGGGAGCCGTATTGAGCCAAGTTGGACCTGATGGCGGCGACCACCCGGTGTCTTATCTGAGTCGCCATTTGCTACCCCATGAAGTAAGCTATGCCGCCATGGAGAAGGAATTCCTGGCTGTAGTATGGGCACTCAAAAAGTTACAGCCATATTTGTATGGACAACCCTTTACCTTGTTTACTGACCACAACCCGTTGGTGTGGCTCAACCGGGTGTCTGGAGACAATGCCCGACTCTTGCTCTGGAGTCTAGCGCTGCAACCCTTTGACTGCACAATCCAGTATCGCCCGGGCAAGCACAACAGTAATGCTGATGGGTTGTCTAGGCAAACAGAACTAGAAAAGTGACCGACAAACAAAAAGTTTTGTCCGGACCTTCCCAGGCCGATCCGTTGGGACCAGACCGGGTATGCCGGCTTATGATCAAGGGGGAACAGTGTAACAGAAACCCATCACTATTATTATACCAAGGACATTATACCAGGCCAGGGAAGGGTTAACTGGACTATACGAGGCCCAAGGGTTAATCTTAACTTTCCATCATCTTTGTTTAGAAATGGAAGTCTGCAAGGGACAGGAAGAGCTAACCCAATTATCCATCTGCTTTGTTTGTAAAAGCTCTATTGTGTAGGGAACCAGTCAGCTCTAGTGATGATGTGTTAAGATTATAATCCAGTTACTAATTAAGTCTTTGTATGGCCAAAGGTGGGAGTATTCCATTGTCTTGGTGGAGACTCTCACCCCCCCCCCCCCCTGTTCTGACTGTATATATATGTGTGTAAAAGAATTAAAAAGGATGCCTGTTCTTAAAATCCACGGTGTGTATCGTTCATTGTGGAAAGAGGGCTTGTGGGACCGGGCTGTGCTATACTTGGCTATCTTTGTTATTTATTAGCGGAGATATTGACCTCTGATGTCACAGCTCCGTTACAGTCTAAATATGTGCAAAAATAAATAAATAAATAAACAAATTATGTATTAAGCTAGTAATCATCTACCTATAGGTAACTACACCAATAAAGTCAATTTGGAGCTGTTGGATAAATTAGAAATTGATGCATACCAAAATAACAATCGGGCCATAGCAACATTAACAGGTTAGTCTAAAATACAAAACCGCTAAATGTATATCATTGTTTTCACAAATTTGACGTTATATTCTATTACATTTTCAGATTTGGGTATTATGAGCGAGGTATTAGACAAGATTCAAAATCAACAGAACAATACAGCAGCAATCCTACAGACACAATAAAAGCTCAAGATAATTACACAACCTGTAATAAACAAAGAAAACCAACTTCTAAAATTGGTAATATATATATTCAAAGTATAAGAATGGTTAGTTTAACAATGTATTTAACCATTAAGGATACAAAATTGTCTTTTTATTTTGCAGTGCCACAAAAGTGCAAAACTTTAAAACTGCAGCACACAGCAACGACAATAACGTACAACAATGAACAACCATCAATCTCCGGCTATGTGGTTACACATACTTGTGCCCCAGTGACCGCAACAGCTCAAACATAGACGTCTCTTAGTTTTGTTTCCAGAACTAAAGGTAAATACGTATAGATAATGTATGCATCAAATGTATTGTTCTTTTGTGCATTTAAGGTATTAATTCGTGTTTTACTTTCAACAGATTCAAGATGTACAAGAGATCGCACAAGAGTTTGTGTATTCGGATCCTACATCACCACATACACCAACATCAAGAACAAACTGCAATCCATTGTTAAATATGATTGAAACCTCACCTGTGTCAAACCAAATGACACCAATAACAGCCAGCTATGTGAGTAAAAAAACATTACACTTATCAGGCACACAGACAAACACACAGGAATCACAGTGTCAAAAGAAAAAAAATATTCCACATACTATAAACCAACCAAGATTTATCAGCACTAATCATCCACGCAATTCTGGTAGCACAGAATCACAACAAAAGCCTGTAAACACACTTGTGAAGTCAAGTTACTGCCTAACAGTGTGCAGAGGTTTATTATCATTCACACAGAGATAGATAAGACTGATTAGACGCTATTGAGAGTTTAGACACCGCCAACTGATTAGAAGCTATTAATAGCTGAGAGACAGGTAACAAATTAGCCGCTATTGAGAGGTTTCAACAACTCATTCTACAATGCAATGGAAAAAAAAATGACTAAGCATGGTTGGGCGGGGTTTAGGTCATAGATGACATAATGTAGTGTCACGCAGAATTAGGTCTGTGAAAAAAAGGCTATAAAGGTATTGACAAAAAGTATGAAACCTTCTAATTAGGCTAGGAGCCATTGTGGTGCCCAAAACTCTACGCAAACCCCATTAACATCTGTACACCAACTGGAATTACCTCCATCACCTGTAGAACAGCCGCCACCACCAACTCCAATTGTACAACCAGATCCTGCAAAAAATGGTGTAGTACCAGCTGCACATAATGTTGATGATCAACCTGTATTCTTAGAACATATTGCCAGATATCAAAGGCATTATGATAACTGTTGTGGTGTTATGTTTTTTGAACATTTCAGAATTGTAAATCTAGACAAAATTCATTCACTTACAGAGGCTAAACATAATGCTGAACAGACGTTATTACAACAGATTTTATGGGATGTAAGACTGGGTGCAACCCAGGCTGGAAGATGGTGGTCTGAATAATACTTTATACTGAGACAATACAGGGATGACTCGGATGTTGGAGCATTACTAAACTATATACTTGGCATGTTATAGAGCAATACAGAATGTATTGGTAGCGAAGCTTTAAAATTGGTTGTCCCCATTGTCCGAAAAAACAGGGATGGGGGGGCTTTGAAAGTAGAAAACTATGCTGCATAACATATAGTTCAATCATACATAAAAAAGCACAATGGCTCTTTAATTTCAACAACTATTTATGCTTCGCCGCCAGTCTGTTGTCTCTTTTACAAGAGACCAACATTAGTGATGCTGCATTACTTGAACAGTCCAGAGAAATACGCAAAACACTTTGTATACATAGAATGACCACACTTTCTGTAGAGTATGCCACAGGAAAGATTTGTGTAGAGGTTAATTTTGAATTTGAAATAATCAAGTGTAGGAGTTGTAGAGTATTTTGCCGTTCAAGTGACTGTTTGAATGCTTATTCTATTTTAGCACAATCTGGTAAAATAGATTGTTTTGTGAAACAATCTTGTAAAAAGTGTTACAGATATGTCAGCAAAGACGACCATAACTGCTATCCACCAAAATGTCCTGTATGCAATCCACACATTGATGATTTTGACACACATCTTTGTTACATCAGCCCTTACATCCCACCAGAACTAGCATCAGGATACATAATTTATGACTATGAATGTATGCAAGTAACAGGCATGCACATACCAAATTATATTTACGCCATGTCATTAGATTGTAAAAAGTCATGAGAATTTCCCGGATGCTAATTGTCTATAACATTTTGTAGAATGTTTCATAAAAACAAGATTTGTAGACCTTCATAGTACAGAATGTAGGCTGTTATGATTCTTATTTTGTAGTCGGTCAATTGATTAAAGGTTAATTAAACAAATCTCATGGCACAGGCTGGTACATTACTCTGTGTCACAGTGTTTATATGTATGTATGTGTATATATGTATATATATATGTGTGTATATATATATATATATATATATATATATAATTTGTATTTTTTTTGTCACAGTATATGATCTTAATATTCGGTTTATACACTCCTTACATTTTCTTCCCATGAAACCAAAGGCTGTCGGCTTTGCAGGTGCTAAGGATCATTTGACACGTTTTTTTTACCCAGCCCAACTCTGTGTTATGTTAGGCCGCTACCATTTATGGCTGCTACCATTTTATGACGTTGATTACATGATGTCTGATGAGAAATCTGAATTCATGAACTGGTGTGAGGAGAATAAGAATCAACCATTTACATAGTTACATAGTTACATAGTAATTGAGGTTGAAAAAAGACTTTCAGTCCATCAAGTTCAACCTTTTAGGATCTCCTCTGATCTGCAATATGCGGATTAGTTATTAATTAATTTGTTGTTAATTAATAATTAATAGTATAGTACTTGAGGATGAATAAAGAGTTAGTCCATCAAGTTCAACCTTTTTAGACCTCTCTTGATCTTTTTAATATATGGACTTTTTGTTATTAATTGTTAATTGATCCAGAGGAAGGCAAACAGAAAAAAAAAACATTGAAACTTTGCCAATTGTCTAATAAGGGGAAAAAAAGCAAAATTCCTTCCTGACCCCAGAAACTGGCGATTAAATTTCTCCCTGGATCAATATTCCTTCGCTAGTTATCTAGGATAACTTTGAATGCCCTCTTTATTCAAAAATATATCTAACCTCTTTTTAAAGATACCTCCTTTGGTAGAGAATTCCACAGTTTAACCACCCTAACTGTGAAGAACACTTTTCTTTGTTTAAGGTGAAAACTTTTTTTCCTCTAACCTCAAAGGATGTCCTCTTGTCAGTTGAAAATCTCTTGCTACAAAAAGTTCACTTGACAAAGCCTTATATTGACCCTGAATGTATTAAGATAACGTAATCATATCCCCTCGTAGATGCCTTTTTTCTAGTGAAAATAAGTTTAATTTGGTTAGTCTTTCTTCATAACTTAGTCCCTCCATTCCCATTATTAGTTTTGTTGCCCTTCTCTGTACTTTTTCCAGCTCTAAAATGTCCTTTTTATGAAGTGGTGCCCAAAATTGTACTCCATATTCCAAATGAGGGTACTAGCGATTTGTATAGTGGTAGAATTATATTTGCTTCCCTTGCTTCTATACCCTTCTTAATACATACTAATATTTTACTTGCCTTTTGCAGCTGCTGCTTGGCATTGAGCACTGCTACCTAGGTGGTTGTCCACTAGTACTCCCAAATCCCTTTCAATATCTGATACCCCTAGATTTGCTCCATTAAGATTATAAATTGTATGGCTATTTTTCCTTCCCAAGTGCATAACCTTACATTTATTTGTATTAAATCTCATCTGCCATTTAGCCGCCCATTTTTCTAATTTATAGTTCCCAAAGCCCATGGATCCATGGTTGTACAAATGCTATTAAATTGTACCACAAAGCAGCACCCAGTGAAACCATACACCACCATGATTTTAATAGCTTACACTAATTTGTCAACTAAATTTGTCAAGACATACACTGTAGAGCATCCAAAAATTATGTATGAAAACTTCAAGGTATTCCAACGGTTATTTTGCCAAAGTAAAGGCTTATCCACCAAGAGGATTGTTTTTCCTGTACTGCCTCAAATGTGCCACAAACAATCGGTTGACAGTTTTGCCATTGTGATGAAGACCGTGTTCTGGTACATGGTGCACTATAGAGATTCAGTTAGCTGTTGAAAAGGTCTATAAGATTTCCAAAATATTTGAAGTGTGGCATTTTGACAAATGTAACTACAAATTTGTTTGAACCCTACATAAAACTAAACAGGGGCAAACATGAGGCTTCAGGTTATCCCTGTTGGTGAACAGATGATGAAAAACAACAGTATATACGTAATTACGCTGAAAAAGAGGAAGTGCAGTTATGACACGATCATATAAAATTAATCCTGCAAAAAGACACATTTTTAAACTGTGTTGAAATTCTTTGTGGACCAAATTCAGTCAAAGAAGTAATTTACAAAACACAAGCATTGTTACTGATCCTTATGTGATGTTCAATTGGGCTATTTTTTTTTGCCATACTATGAAGTGTCGGCTTTAGATTTCATAGATGATGGAACAGCAATGCTTAGTTGAAAGTACGTTAAACAACGTTATTCTGTAAACAAGGATGTCAATATGTTTATAGCCTGTTTTACTACAGCTCATGCCAGACTTGAACTGTGCAGACCTTTGGACGTTCCCTAAAGAGTGTTGTCTCTATCATGACACAGATTCTGTAATCTTTGTCAGTATTGCTGGTGACTGTAACCCGCCTCTTGGTGATTATCTAAGTGAATCAAAGTATTATAGGAATGCTAAGTTCCCAAGGTATTTGCTACCCACACATTTTCTAGTATGTATACAAGTTGGGATGAAATAGTTTAAAAATAGAATTTTTATTAGTAAGGGATAACAACGGCGATAAGCTTTAAAAACAATAAGGTATTAAAAAATCCCGGATTGGAGAAAAAAGTTAAAATGGGCTATCTAATGTGTGAAACTTTACCCGTTTGGTATTATTTTGGACTCTTAATAGAGGGGTAAGTCGTTCACACCTAACAGTACTTCAAGGGGATGGTGAATAGCTTATCCAATTTAGTATGTCCTGTCTTTTTACATGTAAACACAATTAACATGCAATAAGAGTTAGTGGATGTGATGCTGCTAAATAAATGCCATAGAGATGACCCTAATTTGTTAGGATTCACAAAGTGGATTCACAACACTGACCCTTGTTTTCTAGGGTTCACAGTGTTGAATTTCAAAAATAGCTTAAAATATATCTCTAATACATGCTGTATTGGGCTTCTAGAGGACTTTGTTTGGATGGTGTATCAGTTGTTTTCCACAAGTCTGAGCATTTTGTCTTCATCTGTCTTGTAAACATGCCACAATTTAATCACAGGAATTGCTGTCTCTTGTGCCTAATCGGGGTAGGATATAGTTAATGTCCTCATAACAAAAAATCCTCTTTATAACGATACACTTGTATTGTGTTTATATCCCATTGCAGGGATCAGCATGATGTGGAAGACAGAGATACTAAAATAAATGATATCCAGCAGGTTATCTCCCACTCTATGTTCTGTCAAAATTTTGCAAAGTCTATCTCATATGGAAGTAACAGCATTCACACATTTGGAAACGGACAGGGAGGGTAAGCATACATTCTCTAGATTTCTAAAATACAGTACTGTTAGTAGAAGTGACGCCGGCGTGCCCTTAGCTGTAAAACATGCCACGTCATCAAAGGCCGACGCGTTTCAACGTCATCAGACGTCTTTGTCAAGGTGAAAGAACACTGAGCCGTCTGGCCCTCTTTTAAACGCTGCCGTAGCTACGGCAACCAATTGGCATTATTCGGACATGCGAAGTAGATTCCGGAGGCGCATAGCGCTATGTTGTTATGCAAGTATCTAGTAGATGCGCAGATAGGAGTTTAGGGGATGTTAATAGCGTTATATATATAAAGAGAGCGAGTGTGAAATAAATAGCCCATATTATTCATAAGGGCACATATAAGGAATGGATATATTATCCTAGATAAATGAAGATAGGAGCAGGCCCCCTCTATAAAGCAGTGCATTATATAGTGAAGCGATTGTGTTGATAAAAATAGTTCTTGTGTGACCAACTTATTAATAAAGGAGGAATAATAATCCTCTAGTTACCAGAAAGGTCTATTAAAACCTAATAATATGTATTAAAAAATGATAGTGCTGGGAGAAATATATGACAACTTATTATCCTAGATAGATGAAGGTAGGGGCAGGCCCCCTCTATAAAGCAGTGCATTATAAAGTGAAGGGATTGTGTTGATAAAAATGATTCTTGTGTGACCAACTTATTAATAAAGGAGGAATAATAATCCTCTAGTTGCCAGAAAGGTCTATTAAATCCTAATAATATTTATTAAAAGACAATAATAGTGCTGGGAGAAATATATGACAACCTATAAAGTGAAAATTAAAGATGTGATTTACATAAGTGGAAAGTGAAAAATCTTCCATAAAAACTTGAAGAAATAGGGAAAAGGGGGGAAAAGACTCAACCCCTTTATGTGTGTTAAGTAAGAGATAGACTCTCTCCAAAAAAATTGAATAAGGGTAGGAATGGGTGAATATACCTAAGGGTTAACCATAAATAAGTGCTTGTCATGTGAATGTGAATCCAAAGAGGGGACAAGATTTGACTATAATTCCTCTTGGTTGTAAAAACTTAAGAGGATTAATTATACTTAGATAGAGTGGTACTCCTAAACTATAGCTAGAATGAAATGAAAAATTTGGGCCTACCTAGAACTTGGCAAATAATGAGTGATGTTGACTCTTGTGAGAGGGTTCTCCTTTAGCATACCTATTTAAATGAAGGGTAAGAATGTAAATCCTTCATTTAATCCCTTAGGAGATAAAGCTTTTAATTTATAGATCCATTTTGCTTCATGTTGGAGAAGTTTTTTATCTAGGTCACCCTGTCTGGGGCCTTGGTAGACTTTCTCAAGAGCTGTGAACGTTAAATTTTCACTATTTCCACCGTGAATCATTTTAACATGGCGTGCTAGAGGGGTGTCAAGATCTTTCTTAATAGAATAGATATGTTCACCAATGCGTCTTCGCAGTTGGCGTCGCGTCTTCCCTACGTAGATCTTTTTACACAGGCACGTAGCCACATAAACTACATTTGTAGTGCAGCAATTTGAGAAGTCTTTTAAGACATATCTTTCCCCACTGGATGGATGTTCATATATTTTTGTGGGTTTGATGTATCTGCAAAATTTACAGTTCCCACATCTAAAACATCCCAGTGGGGGATTGAGCCATGTATTGTTATGTTTTTTCTCTTTAAAGAAGCTATGTACTAGTGTATCTTTAAGATTTTTTCCCCTTCGGTATGTAATTGGTATTTTTTGTGGGAGTATGTCTACCAGGTCCTCATCACTTCTTAATAAGTGCCAGTGTTTGGATATAATATCTTTAATTGAGGCGGACTCGTACCCATATGTCATGATACATCTAGGATATGTATTGTCTGATGTTTGAATGTTTTTCCTATAAGGTTTATTTAGCAACTCTGTTCTGTTACAACTCAATGCATGTTGAAATGCTTTCTTTAGGCATTTATTTGAATATCCTCGCTCTCGAAATCTCTGTTTTAATTTATCTGCTTCAATTTTAAACTGAGTTTCTGAGCTACAGTTTCTCCTAATTCTTAAGTATTGTCCCTTAGGTATACCTTTCTTCAGGGGCTCAAAATGTTGACTATCCCACAATAATAGCGTATTTGCAGCTGTCTCTTTTCTGAATGTGGTAGTTGAGATATTTCCTTCATCATCTTTTTGGATGAGTAAGTCTAGGAATGAAATCTCTGATCTGTGGATTTCGTGTGTAAATCTCAAACCCATCTCATTTTTGTTTAATGAATTCATAAGGGTTTCAAACTCAAGTTTAGTACCATCCCAGATTACAAAGATGTCGTCTATATAGCGACGCCAAATCATTGCATGTACAAAAAGAAGTTCCATATCTGGGTCTGAGAAGATCTTTTCCTCCCAGTACCCTAAAAAAAGGTTTGCATAGCTAGGGGCACAAGGGGTACCCATTGCGGTTCCCTTTATCTGATGGAACCATTTGTCATTAAACAAAAAGAAATTATGTTTTAGGACATACTCTAAGAGTAGAGTGATGAAATTATTAAATTCCCTCAGATTAGTACTTTTTGTACTCAGGAATTGTTTCACTGCTTCAATGCCATTTTTATGAGGTATGCTGCTATATAGTGCTTCAACGTCAATGGTTACTAACCAAGTGTCTTTTGGTACTGTTAGGTGTTCCAATTGTTTTAGGATATCATTAGTATCTTGTATATATGAGGGCAAATTCTGTACTAAATCACCTAAATAGTGATCCACAAAAATACTGGCATTGGATGATAGGTTTCCCGTTCCAGACACTATAGGCCTACCTGGGATAGGCACTGTTTGCTTGTGCACTTTTGGTAGTTCATAGAAGGTCGAGATACTGGGGAATTTTGGTAAGAGAAAAGTATATGTTTGTTCATCAATAATCTTTTCCATTTTAGCTTTTTCTAATATAGACTTTAAAGATAGTCTATATTCAAGATTTGGGTTCTTCGTTAGTACTTCATAAGTGACTCTATCATCCAAAATTCTATTACACATCCTTATATACTCAACGTTGCTCAGTATTACAAGATTACCCCCTTTATCTGCTTGCTTAATTTGAATATCCTTACATGACTTGAGTTCCTCAAGGGCTTGGTATTCCTTTTTAGTCAAATTGAAAGTTTTTTCCAGTTTTTAAAATCTAAACTTTCTATATCATTTGTTACCTGTTGTAGGAAAACCCAGATATTAGAGTATTCCTTTAGAAAGGGTGTGAAACAACTTTTATTCTTCCATATTTTTATTTTCTCATGTGTTTTACCTAGCTCAAAAGAGGCATTTTCTTCTAACAAAGACATTAGGAGTTTGAAGGTTTCAATATCTTCTTTATTTATACCTAGCTTCATATGTTCTTTATCTTGTTTGTTTTTAAAGAATTTTTGAAGGGCCAATTTCCGAGCAAAAAGATTTATATCCTTAATGTGAGTGAATTTGTCAGATCTTGATGTTGGAACAAAACTAAGGCCTTTTCTTAGTACTGATTCGTGGTCATTGTTTATGGTAAAGTCTGATAAATTGATAATTTTCAAACTCTGGTCTTTTATAGGACCACTATTGAGCTTATTCTCAGCCTTTAGTTCTTTTTCCTTAGGTCCCTCCTCTCTGGGCCTTTCACCGGGAACTGGCTTTCCTCTAAAAAACCTTCATTATTGTAGTTGTTTGGCATTCTAGTTTGTGCAAATTTTCTTGTGTTATATGCCTCCCTTCTATAGTGCATACCAGGTCGCCTGCCTCTTGAGCTATGTATAGAATGTTCATCTATATCTGAATTGTCATAATCTGAGGAGCTTATGTCCGAATTTCTTTGCATCGGTATAGAAGTGGGAAATTTCTTAAAAATCCTATTTGTTTGAAAATCCGTTTTATCTCTTAAGAATTTTTTCTGTTTACGGTCTTTTATGTCTCTTTTGAATCTATCAATATTGTCATTTAATTTTTTGCATAATAGCTCATACTCTGTAGAGTCACTTTGTTTGTTGAATTCCTGCTGACATAATATAATCTTAGGTTTTAGCAATTCTAGATTATGCTTTTCTGTCTCAATAATTAGACTGATTAATTCAGATGAGCATTTTAAAAGGATTTCTTTCCATTTATTTACAAAAGTTTCATCACTCAAATTTATTGCAGGATTAAGATGTAGTCTTAGGCCTCTGGGAACATACTTGTTCTTAAGATAGTTTTGTAAACTACTTATTTCCCATACTGACCGTACTTGCTTTCTCATTACTTTTAGAAGATCTCCATAGGTATTTCTTATATCTTTAGTACCTTCAGTTATTGATTGTGGATTTCCGCTGAAGCTTTCTTCAGCTTCTTTTAGGAGACATTCAATGTCCATATTATGGATAGGAATATTAGTCATATTGAGCAAAGAAGGGGTTTGTCTTGGGATATAAATCTTTTACAATAGAGTGCTAGTCCTTTGTGCCAAATGATAAAATAATATTGATTGTAACTATTATTTTCTGGTGCTTCCTTTGTGTGGATTGAACCACTAGTCTATGAATCAAAGTATTATAGGAATGCTAAGTTCCCAAGGTATTTGCTACCCACACATTTTCTAGTATGTATACAAGTTGGGATGAAATAGTTTAAAAATAGAATTTTTATTAGTAAGGGATAACAACGGCGATAAGCTTTAAAAACAATAAGGTATTAAAAAATCCCGGATTGGAGAAAAAAGTTAAAATGGGCTATCTAATGTGTGAAACTTTACCCGTTTGGTATTATTTTGGACTCTTAATAGAGGGGTAAGTCGTTCACACCTAACAGTACTTCAAGGGGATGGTGAATAGCTTATCCAATTTAGTATGTCCTGTCTTTTTACATGTAAACACAAATAACATGCAATAAGAGTTAGTGGATGTGATGCTGCTAAATAAATGCCATAGAGATGACCCTAATTTGTTAGGATTCACAAAGTGGATTCACAACACTGACCCTTGTTTTCTAGGGTTCACAGTGTGGAATTTCAAAAATAGCTTAAAATATATCTCTAATACATGCTGTATTGGGCTTCTAGAGGACTTTGTTTGGATGGTGTATCAGTTGTTTTCCACAAGTCTGAGCATTTTGTCTTCATCTGTCTTGTAAACATGCCACAATTTAATCACAGGAATTGCTGTCTCTTGTGCCTAATCGGGGTAGGATATAGTTAATGTCCTCATAACAAAAAATCCTCTTTATAACGATACACTTGTATTGTGTTTATATCCCATTGCAGGGATCAGCATGATGTGGAAGACAGAGATACTAAAATAAATGATATCCAGCAGGTTATCTCCCACTCTATGTTCTGTCAAAATTTTGCAAAGTCTATCTCATATGGAAGTAACAGCATTCACACATTTGGAAACGGACAGGGAGGGTAAGCATACATTCTCTAGATTTCTAAAATACAGTACTGTTAGTAGAAGTGACGCCGGCGTGCCCTTAGCTGTAAGGCATGCCACGTCATCAAAGGCCGACGCGTTTCAACGTCATCAGACGTCTTTGTCAAGGTGAAAGAACACTGAGCCGTCTGGCCCTCTTTTAAACGCTGCCGTTGCTACGGCAACCAATTGGCATTATTCGGACATGCGCAGTAGATTCCGGAGGCGCATAGCGCTATGTTGTTATGCAAGTATCTAGTAGATGCGCAGATAGGAGTTTAGGGGATGTTAATAGCGTTATATATATAAAGAGAGCGAGTGTGAAATAAATAGCCCATATTATTCATAAGGGCACATATAAGGAATGGATATATTATCCTAGATAAATGAAGATAGGAGCAGGCCCCCTCTATAAAGCAGTGCATTATATAGTGAAGCGATTGTGTTGATAAAAATAGTTCTTGTGTGACCAACTTATTAATAAAGGAGGAATAATAATCCTCTAGTTACCAGAAAGGTCTATTAAAACCTAATAATATTTATTAAAAAATGATAGTGCTGGGAGAAATATATGACAACCTATTATCCTAGATAGATGAAGGTAGGGGCAGGCCCCCTCTATAAAGCAGTGCATTATAAAGTGAAGGGATTGTGTTGATAAAAATGATTCTTGTGTGACCAACTTATTAATAAAGGAGGAATAATAATCCTCTAGTTGCCAGAAAGGTCTATTAAAACCTAATAATATTTATTAAAAGACAATAATAGTGCTGGGAGAAATATATGACAACCTATAAAGTGAAAATTAAAGATGTGATTTACATAAGTGGAAAGTGAAAAATCTTCCATAAAAACTTGAAGAAATAGGGAAAAGGGGGGAAAAGACTCAACCCCTTTATGTGTGTTAAGTAAGAGATAGACTCTCTCCAAAAAAATTGAATAAGGGTAGGAATGGGTGAATATACCTAAGGGTTAACCATAAATAAGTGCTTGTCATGTGAATGTGAATCCAAAGAGGGGACAAGATTTGACTATAATTCCTCTTGGTTGTAAAAACTTAAGAGGATTAATTATACTTAGATAGAGTGGTACTCCTAAACTATAGCTAGAATGAAATGAAAAATTTGGGCCTACCTAGAACTTGGCAAATAATGAGTGATGTTGACTCTTATGAGAGGGTTCTCCTTTAGCATACCTATTTAAATGAAGGGTAAGAATGTAAATCCTTCATTTAATCCCTTAGGGGATAAAGCTTTTAATTTATAGATCCATTTTGCTTCATGTTGGAGAAGTTTTTTATCTAGGTCACCCTGTCTGGGGCCTTGGTAGACTTTCTCAAGAGCTGTGAACGTTAAAACTTCACTATTTCCACCGTGAATCATTTTAACATGGCGTGCTAGAGGGGTGTCAAGATCTTTCTTAATAGAATAGATATGTTCACCAATGCGTCTTCGCAGTTGGCGTCGCGTCTTCCCTACGTAGATCTTTTACACAGGCACGTAGCCACATAAACTACATTTGTAGTGCAGCAATTTGAGAAGTCTTTTAAGACATATCTTTCCCCACTGGATGGATGTTCATATATTTTTGTGGGTTTGATGTATCTGCAAAATTTACAGTTCCCACATCTAAAACATCCCAGTGGGGGATTGAGCCATGTATTGTTATGTTTTTTCTCTTTAAAGAAGCTATGTACTAGTGTATCTTTAAGATTTTTTCCCCTTCGGTATGTAATTGGTATTTTTTGTGGGAGTATGTCTACCAGGTCCTCATCACTTCTTAATAAGTGCCAGTGTTTGGATATAATATCTTTAATTGAGGCGGACTCGTACCCATATGTCATGATACATCTAGGATATGTATTGTCTGATGTTTGAATGTTTTTCCTATAAGGTTTATTTAGCAACTCTGTTCTGTTACAACTCAATGCATGTTGAAATGCTTTCTTTAGGCATTTCTTTGAATATCCTCGCTCTCGAAATCTCTGTTTTAATTTATCTGCTTCAATTTTAAACTGAGTTTCTGAGCTACAGTTTCTCCTAATTCTTAAGTATTGTCCCTTAGGTATACCTTTCTTCAGGGGCTCAAAATGTTGACTATCCCACAATAATAGCGTATTTGCAGCTGTCTCTTTTCTGAATGTGGTAGTTGAGATATTTCCTTCATCATCTTTTTGGATGAGTAAGTCTAGGAATGAAATCTCTGATCTGTGGATTTCGTGTGTAAATCTCAAACCCATCTAATTTTTGTTTAATGAATTCATAAGGGTTTCAAACTCAAGTTTAGTACCATCCCAGATTACAAAGATGTCGTCTATATAGCGACGCCAAATCATTGCATGTACAAAAAGAAGTTCCATATCTGGGTCTGAGAAGATCTTTTCCTCCCAGTACCCTAAAAAAAGGTTCGCATAGCTAGGGGCACAAGGGGTACCCATTGCGGTTCCCTTTATCTGATGGAACCATTTGTCATTAAACAAAAAGAAATTATGTTTTAGGACATACTCTAAGAGTAGAGTGATGAAATTATTAAATTCCCTCAGATTAGTACTTTTTGTACTCAGGAATTGTTTCACTGCTTCAATGCCATTTTTATGAGGTATGCTGCTATATAGTGCTTCAACGTCAATGGTTACTAACCAAGTGTCTTTTGGTACTGTTAGGTGTTCCAATTGTTTTAGGATATCATTAGTATCTTGTATATATGAGGGCAAATTCTGTACTAAATCACGTAAATAGTGATCCACAAAAATACTGGCATTGGATGATAGGTTTCCCGTTCCAGACACTATAGGCCTACCTGGGATAGGCACTGTTTGCTTGTGCACTTTTGGTAGTTCATAGAAGGTCGAGATACTGGGGAATTTTGGTAAGAGAAAAGTATATGTTTGTTCATCAATAATCTTTTCCATTTTAGCTTTTTCTAATATAGACTTTAAAGATAGTCTATATTCAAGATTTGGGTTCTTCGTTAGTACTTCATAAGTGACTCTATCATCCAAAATTCTATTACACATCCTTATATACTCAACGTTGCTCAGTATTACAAGATTACCCCCTTTATCTGCTTGCTTAATTTGAATATCCTTACATGACTTGAGTTCCTCAAGGGCTTGGTATTCCTTTTTAGTCAAATTGAAAGTTTTTTCCAGTTTTTTAAAATCTAAACTTTCTATATCATTTGTAACCTGTTGTAGGAAAACCCAGATATTAGAGTATTCCTTTAGAAAGGGTGTGAAACAACTTTTATTCTTCCATATTTTTATTTTCTCATGTGTTTTACCTAGCTCAAAAGAGGCATTTTCTTCTAACAAAGACATTAGGAGTTTGAAGGTTTCAATATCTTCTTTATTTATACCTAGCTTCATATGTTCTTTATCTTGTTTGTTTTTAAAGAATTTTTGAAGGGCCAATTTCCGAGCAAAAAGATTTATATCCTTAATGTGAGTGAATTTGTCAGATCTTGATGTTGGAACAAAACTAAGGCCTTTTCTTAGTACTGATTCGTGGTCATTGTTTATGGTAAAGTCTGATAAATTGATAATTTTCAAACTCTGGTCTTTTATAGGACCACTATTGAGCTTATTCTCAGCCTTTAGTTCTTTTTCCTTAGGTCCCTCCTCTCTGGGCCTTTCACCGGGAACTGGCTTTCCTCTAAAAAACCTTCATTATTGTAGTTGTTTGGCATTCTAGTTTGTGCAAATTTTCTTGTGTTATATGCCTCCCTTCTATAGTGCATACCAGGTCGCCTGCCTCTTGAGCTATGTATAGAATGTTCATCTATATCTGAATTGTCATAATCTGAGGAGCTTATGTCCGAATTTCTTTGCATCGGTATAGAAGTGGGAAATTTCTTAAAAATCCTATTTGTTTGAAAATCCGTTTTATCTCTTAAGAATTTTTTCTGTTTACGGTCTTTTATGTCTCTTTTGAATCTATCAATATTGTCATTTAATTTTTTGCATAATAGCTCATACTCTGTAGAGTCACTTTGTTTGTTGAATTCCTGCTGACATAATATAATCTTAGGTTTTAGCAATTCTAGATTATGCTTTTCTGTCTCAATAATTAGACTGATTAATTCAGATGAGCATTTTAAAAGGATTTCTTTCCATTTATTTACAAAAGTTTCATCACTCAAATTTATTGCAGGATTAAGACGTAGTCTTAGGCCTCTGGGAACATACTTGTTCTTAAGATAGTTTTGTAAACTACTTATTTCCCATACTGACCGTACTTGCTTTCTCATTACTTTTAGAAGATCTCCATAGGTATTTCTTATATCTTTAGTACCTTCAGTTATTGATTGTGGATTTCCGCTGAAGCTTTCTTCAGCTTCTTTTAGGAGACATTCAATGTCTATATTATGGATAGGAATATTAGTCATATTGAGCAAAGAAGGGGTTTGTCTTGGGATATAAATCTTTTACAATAGAGTGCTAGTCCTTTGTGCCAAATGATAAAATAATATTGATTGTAACTATTATTTTCTGGTGCTTCCTTTGTGTGGATTGAACCACTAGTCTATGAATCAAAGTATTATAGGAATGCTAAGTTCCCAAGGTATTTGCTACCTACACATTTTCTAGTATGTATACAAGTTGGGATGAAATAGTTTAAAAATAGAATTTTTATTAGTAAGGGATAACAACGGCGATAAGCTTTAAAAACAATAAGGTATTAAAAAATCCCGGATTGGAGAAAAAAGTTAAAATGGGCTATCTAATGTGTGAAACTTTACCCGTTTGGTATTATTTTGGACTCTTAATAGAGGGGTAAGTCGTTCACACCTAACAGTACTTCAAGGGGATGGTGAATAGCTTATCCAATTTAGTATGTCCTGTCTTTTTACATGTAAACACAATTAACATGCAATAAGAGTTAGTGGATGTGATGCTGCTAAATAAATGCCATAGAGATGACCCTAATTTGTTAGGATTCACAAAGTGGATTCACAACACTGACCCTTGTTTTCTAGGGTTCACAGTGTGGAATTTCAAAAATAGCTTAAAATATATCTCTAATACATGCTGTATTGGGCTTCTAGAGGACTTTGTTTGGATGGTGTATCAGTTGTTTTCCACAAGTCTGAGCATTTTGTCTTCATCTGTCTTGTAAACATGCCACAATTTAATCACAGGAATTGCTGTCTCTTGTGCCTAATCGGGGTAGGATATAGTTAATGTCCTCATAACAAAAAATCCTCTTTATAACGATACACTTGTATTGTGTTTATATCCCATTGCAGGGATCAGCATGATGTGGAAGACAGAGATACTAAAATAAATGATATCCAGCAGGTTATCTCCCACTCTATGTTCTGTCAAAATTTTGCAAAGTCTATCTCATATGGAAGTAACAGCATTCACACATTTGGAAACGGACAGGGAGGGTAAGCATACATTCTCTAGATTTCTAAAATACAGTACTGTTAGTAGAAGTGACGCCGGCGTGCCCTTAGCTGTAAGGCATGCCACGTCATCAAAGGCCGACGCGTTTCAACGTCATCAGACGTCTTTGTCAAGGTGAAAGAACACTGAGCCGTCTGGCCCTCTTTTAAACGCTGCCGTAGCTACGGCAACCAATTGGCATTATTCGGACATGCGCAGTAGATTCCGGAGGCGCATAGCGCTATGTTGTTATGCAAGTATCTAGTAGATGCGCAGATAGGAGTTTAGGGGATGTTAATAGCGTTATATATATAAAGAGAGCGAGTGTGAAATAAATAGCCCATATTATTCATAAGGGCACATATAAGGAATGGATATATTATCCTAGATAAATGAAGATAGGAGCAGGCCCCCTCTATAAAGCAGTGCATTATATAGTGAAGCGATTGTGTTGATAAAAATAGTTCTTGTGTGACCAACTTATTAATAAAGGAGGAATAATAATCCTCTAGTTACCAGAAAGGTCTATTAAAACCTAATAATATTTATTAAAAAATGATAGTGCTGGGAGAAATATATGACAACCTATTATCCTAGATAGATGAAGGTAGGGGCAGGCCCCCTCTATAAAGCAGTGCATTATAAAGTGAAGGGATTGTGTTGATAAAAATGATTCTTGTGTGACCAACTTATTAATAAAGGAGGAATAATAATCCTCTAGTTGCCAGAAAGGTCTATTAAAACCTAATAATATTTATTAAAAGACAATAATAGTGCTGGGAGAAATATATGACAACCTATAAAGTGAAAATTAAAGATGTGATTTACATAAGTGGAAAGTGAAAAATCTTCCATAAAAACTTGAAGAAATAGGGAAAAGGGGGGAAAAGACTCAACCCCTTTATGTGTGTTAAGTAAGAGATAGACTCTCTCCAAAAAAATTGAATAAGGGTAGGAATGGGTGAATATACCTAAGGGTTAACCATAAATAAGTGCTTGTCATGTGAATGTGAATCCAAAGAGGGGACAAGATTTGACTATAATTCCTCTTGGTTGTAAAAACTTAAGAGGATTAATTATACTTAGATAGAGTGGTACTCCTAAACTATAGCTAGAATGAAATGAAAAATTTGGGCCTACCTAGAACTTGGCAAATAATGAGTGATGTTGACTCTTATGAGAGGGTTCTCCTTTAGCATACCTATTTAAATGAAGGGTAAGAATGTAAATCCTTCATTTAATCCCTTAGGGGATAAAGCTTTTAATTTATAGATCCATTTTGCTTCATGTTGGAGAAGTTTTTTATCTAGGTCACCCTGTCTGGGGCCTTGGTAGACTTTCTCAAGAGCTGTGAACGTTAAAACTTCACTATTTCCACCGTGAATCATTTTAACATGGCGTGCTAGAGGGGTGTCAAGATCTTTCTTAATAGAATAGATATGTTCACCAATGCGTCTTCGCAGTTGGCGTCGCGTCTTCCCTACGTAGATCTTTTTACTTTACTTTTTGGATGATAGAGTCACTTATGAAGTACTAACGAAGAACCCAAATCTTGAATATAGACTATCTTTAAAGTCTATATTAGAAAAAGCTAAAATGGAAAAGATTATTGATGAACAAACATATACTTTTCTCTTACCAAAATTCCCCAGTATCTCGACCTTCTATGAACTACCAAAAGTGCACAAGCAAACAGTGCCTATCCCAGGTAGGCCTATAGTGTCTGGAACGGGAAACCTATCATCCAATGCCAGTATTTTTGTGGATCACTATTTACGTGATTTAGTACAGAATTTGCCCTCATATATACAAGATACTAATGATATCCTAAAACAATTGGAACACCTAACAGTACCAAAAGACACTTGGTTAGTAACCATTGACGTTGAAGCACTATATAGCAGCATACCTCATAAAAATGGCATTGAAGCAGTGAAACAATTCCTGAGTACAAAAAGTACTAATCTGAGGGAATTTAATAATTTCATCACTCTACTCTTAGAGTATGTCCTAAAACATAATTTCTTTTTGTTTAATGACAAATGGTTCCATCAGATAAAGGGAACCGCAATGGGTACCCCTTGTGCCCCTAGCTATGCGAACCTTTTTTTAGGGTACTGGGAGGAAAAGATCTTCTCAGACCCAGATATGGAACTTCTTTTTGTACATGCAATGATTTGGCGTCGCTATATAGACGACATCTTTGTAATCTGGGATGGTACTAAACTTGAGTTTGAAACCCTTATGAATTCATTAAACAAAAATGAGATGGGTTTGAGATTTACACACGAAATCCACAGATCAGAGATTTCATTCCTAGACTTACTCATCCAAAAAGATGATGAAGGAAATATCTCAACTACCACATTCAGAAAAGAGACAGCTGCAAATACGCTATTATTGTGGGATAGTCAACATTTTGAGCCCCTGAAGAAAGGTATACCTAAGGGACAATACTTAAGAATTAGGAGAAACTGTAGCTCAGAAACTCAGTTTAAAATTGAAGCAGATAAATTAAAACAGAGATTTCGAGAGCGAGGATATTCAAATAAATGCCTAAAGAAAGCATTTCAACATGCATTGAGTTGTAACAGAACAGAGTTGCTAAATAAACCTTATAGGAAAAACATTCAAACATCAGACAATACATATCCTAGATGTATCATGACATATGGGTACGAGTCCGCCTCAATTAAAGATATTATATCCAAACACTGGCACTTATTAAGAAGTGATGAGGACCTGGTAGACATACTCCCACAAAAAATACCAATTACATACCGAAGGGGAAAAAATCTTAAAGATACACTAGTACATAGCTTCTTTAAAGAGAAAAAACATAACAATACATGGCTCAATCCCCCACTGGGATGTTTTAGATGTGGGAACTGTAAATTTTGCAGATACATCAAACCCACAAAAATATATGAACATCCATCCAGTGGGGAAAGATATGTCTTAAAAGACTTCTCAAATTGCTGCACTACAAATGTAGTTTATGTGGCTACGTGCCTGTGTAAAAAGATCTACGTAGGGAAGACGCGACGCCAACTGCGAAGACGCATTGGTGAACATATCTATTCTATTAAGAAAGATCTTGACACCCCTCTAGCACGCCATGTTAAAATGATTCACGGTGGAAATAGTGAAGTTTTAACGTTCACAGCTCTTGAGAAAGTCTACCAAGGCCCCAGACAGGGTGACCTAGATAAAAAACTTCTCCAACATGAAGCAAAATGGATCTATAAATTAAAAGCTTTATCCCCTAAGGGATTAAATGAAGGATTTACATTCTTACCCTTCATTTAAATAGGTATGCTAAAGGAGAACCCTCTCATAGGAGGCAACATCACTCATTATTTGCCAAGTTCTAGGTAGGCCCAAATTTTTCATTTCATTCTAGCTATAGTTTAGGAGTACCACTCTATCTAAGTATAATTAATCCTCTTAAGTTTTTACAACCAAGAGGAATTATAGTCAAATCTTGTCCCCTCTTTGGATTCACATTCACATGACAAGCACTTATTTATGGTTAACCCTTAGGTATATTCACCCATTCCTACCCTTATTCAATTTTTTTGGAGAGAGTCTATCTCTTACTTAACACACATAAAGGGGTTGAGTCTTTTCCCCCCTTTTCCCTATTTCTTCAAGTTTTTATGGAAGATTTTTCACTTTCCACTTATGTAAATCACATCTTTAATTTTCACTTTATAAGTTGTCATATATTTCTCCCAGCACTATTATTGTCTTTTAATAAATATTATTAGGTTTTAATAGACCTTTCTGACAACTAGAGGATTATTATTCCTCCTTTATTAATAAGTTGGTCACACAAGAATCATTTTTATCAACACAATCCCTTCACTTTATAATGCACTGCTTTATAGAGGGGGCCTGCCCCTACCTTCATCTATCTAGGATAATAGGTTGTCATATATTTCTCCCAGCACTATCATTTTTTAATAAATATTATTAGGTTTTAATAGACCTTTCTGGTAACTAGAGGATTATTATTCCTCCTTTATTAATAAGTTGGTCACACAAGAACTATTTTTATCAACACAATCGCTTCACTATATAATGCACTGCTTTATAGAGGGGGCCTGCTCCTATCTTCATTTATCTAGGATAATATATCCATTCCTTATATGTGCCCTTATGAATAATATGGGCTATTTATTTCACACTCGCTCTCTTTATATATATAACATCCCCTAAACTCCTATCTGCGCATCTACTAGATACTTGCATAACAACATAGCGCTATGCACCTCCGGAATCTACTGCGCATGTCCGAATAATGCCAATTGGTTGCCGTAGCTACGGCAGCGTTTAAAAGAGGGCCAGACGGCTCAGTGTTCTTTCACCTTGACAAAGACGTCTGATGACGTTGAAACGCGTCGGCCTTTGATGACGTGGCATGCCTTACAGCTAAGGGCACGCCGGCGTCACTTCTACTAACAGTACTGTATTTTAGAAATCTAGAGAATGTATGCTTACCCTCCCTGTCCGTTTCCAAATGTGTGAATGCTGTTACTTCCATATGAGATAGACTTTGCAAAATTTTGACAGAACATAGAGTGGGAGATAACCTGCTGGATATCATTTATTTTAGTATCTCTGTCTTCCACATCATGCTGATCCCTGCAATGGGATATAAACACAATACAAGTGTATCGTTATAAAGAGGATTTTTTGTTATGAGGACATTAACTATATCCTACCCCGATTAGGCACAAGAGACAGCAATTCCTGTGATTAAATTGTGGCATGTTTACAAGACAGATGAAGACAAAATGCTCAGACTTGTGGAAAACAACTGATACACCATCCAAACAAAGTCCTCTAGAAGCCCAATACAGCATGTATTAGAGATATATTTTAAGCTATTTTTGAAATTCCACACTGTGAACCCTAGAAAACAAGGGTCAGTGTTGTGAATCCACTTTGTGAATCCTAACAAATTAGGGTCATCTCTATGGCATTTATTTAGCAGCATCACATCCACTAACTCTTATTGCATGTTAATTGTGTTTACATGTAAAAAGACAGGACATACTAAATTGGATAAGCTATTCACCATCCCCTTGAAGTACTGTTAGGTGTGAACGACTTACCCCTCTATTAAGAGTCCAAAATAATACCAAACGGGTAAAGTTTCACACATTAGATAGCCCATTTTAACTTTTTTCTCCAATCCAGGATTTTTTAATACCTTATTGTTTTTAAAGCTTATCACCGTTGTTATCCCTTACTAATAAAAATTTTATTTTTAAACTATTTCATCCCAACTTGTATACATACCTGATTATCTAAGTGAGCTGAATAGCAAACTAACAGGAGACACATATTACAAAACTTTTTTTCTGGAGTCCCCAAGACTTGTGGGTACAAACTGACATTAAAATAAGCTTAAAAGTAAAAGGTATAACACTGAACACTGTTAACACACAGCTCATTGGCTTGGGAACTGGGGGGATGAGGAGGACAATGAGTTGTATCCCCCTCAGAATAATTTCAGCTCCTACACCCATGACACAGCTCATTAAGTTTGAAAGTTTAAAGGACCTGATTTTGGATTAAGCATTAACCTTTAATAAAGAAACGCATAAAAAAGTTTGTTGTAGAACATCCGGTTATTGTTAGGATTAAGAAGTTGTGGCAGATAGAGAAGCACCCTTTGAGAAAGACCCAGAAGTGTGTGTACACAAAGAGACAATTTGCAGATGATATTACAATGCTACTTTTTTAGTTATTTAATTGTACATACTATGGAACCGCGACTACAACATCCTTTCTCCTGTATATTAGCCTGCCCACCCCACTCAGGAAAAAGTTATTTTGTAAAACAATTATTACATGCTGATACACACTTGTCACACAAGCCTGATAATGTTGTATGGTTTTATGCTTGCTGGCCAAAATATGTATGATGAATTGTCACACTTTTCCACACATTCGATTTATAGATGTCTGCCCATTTACTTTTGTGGATGATGAACTGTTTCCACCTGAGAAAATTAATTTGGCTGTTATATTTAGTCAGAACCTTGAAATTGAAATAGCATTCACCAAGTATGTGCATCAAAGCAACCTGAGTATCATGCACCTTGTACAGAATGTAAAAAGTGTGGTCCGATCAATTTTAAATACTAAATATATGGTACTTAAAAAAAAATCCTAGATATAAATTACAAATCATCACTTTAGCAAGATAGATTTACCCGGGTAAAATCACACTTCTTTCAAGAGGTTTTTAAAGATGCAACACCCCGGCCTAATGGATATTTATTAGTAGATTTAAGATCTACAACACCCGCTGTGTATAATCTAAGAACAGGGCTTTTTTTGCCGCTGTATGCATCTTTAAAAAGACATAATCTAAAAAATGTACACTTTAACTTACACATCATTCTCTTTCACACCTGGTCATCAGTAAACATGTCTAGCCATTAAAAACGCAATTGTGTACTTTTAAAATAGTTAAAGGATGCGAAACCGGGGCATAGAAAGACTGTTTTGTGTGAGTTGTTTAATGATTTAATAGATGCTATATGTGAAATAACCCTGAATGTTCTTAAAGGCAGATTACCTTTCAACACCCAAGCAGAAAGCCTAAGTAATATAAAATGCTCCATTGGTAAAAAGATGACTCTGGTGAAACAAACCGGTGGTTTTATTGGTTCTTTTAGGTTTCGCTATACCTTTTACTGACCTTGACTAACCCCTAATGGAGTATGCAGAGAAAATGTACCTTGTCCCAAAATATGATTTAGACCACTTAAGACACACACAGGGGTCTGATACAGACATACGCAAGTCTGTAACAAATAGATTAGATGTAGACATTGCAGAATCCAAATTTACCAGAGGATATAAAGATAAAGAAATACACAACTGTGTTGCAAAAATACTTGGTGTATGTTAAACAGAATGCTGGAGAAAATATTACTCTAAAGCTTTTAACTCCGCAGGTTGAATCAGTTAATGCATAAAACCCACAGGTATTGGATTATGGGGTAAAATATGTCAGCTTGATTCATGAGGTTCTTGGTAATGTAAATGACAGATTTAAGAAAAACGCTGACCTTCTTTTAACTAAAATGTTACATTCCTAGACCATATCCTTTTTGAACTTAAAGGTGAATTTATTTACAAAGATGTGTTGGTCCCTGGCTCTAACATACTATATTTAGTATGTGGCATTACACCCAAGGTTACCAAACATAAAGCACCACAAGGCTTGGACGACTTTTTTAAAGGCTATGGCAGAATTAACAATACCATCAACAGTTGTTGGAAATGCTATAAACAGAGAAATGTATGATCACTTAATAATACAACTCAGTGGCATTGGCTGCCTTATCTCCAGGACTACCACAACATCAGAAAGAGTTCAGTTTGAGTCCAACACTGTACACCCGGCAAACTATACCTCATGGATCTCTGTTACCTAGGAAAATGTTGTTCTATTATCTATATATATTTTTTGTAACATGATTGTTGTATTACATTGAACACATTAACTTGTATTCACTTTATTATTTTTTGCTTTTCAATAAAAATGTTCACTATACATAATGTGTTTATTGTCTGTTTCTATAATAGATCTACTGTACATAATGTAGCTCATGTTTTTAATCAACTCTATTATTTAATAAGTTCACAGCACATCATGTGAACGCTTTTATTAAACCTTTCTTTATATATTTTTTTTATTGAAATACAAGGAAAGTATACAAAATCTAATTATACATTGCAAGTTTGTTACTGTATAATGGTATAGTAAACTTCTCCATGTATATTAACCCTTTTCTTTCTTTTCCTTTTTGTTTTTTGTTTTTTTTTCTTTCTTGATTTTGATTAACCATAAAGGCTTAATATTACACAAAAACAAAACAATGATAATAATATATGAAAAAAAAGGGGAGAGAAAGTAGGAAAGAGGGGGAGGGATATGACAATTTATGGACGCTCTCCATAATGCAGGTCAAGTGTTTGATCTTTCTCATTTTTCAGTTCTAGCCTAATTTTAGAGTCCATATGTTCCTGAATGATGCCCATTTTTTTAAAATATAGTTTTCTTCTAGTTCAGCTGAAATTGTAGTCATCGTGTATTTGCACTGAATTTTTCTCTATGACACTTCTGGGGGCTAAGAAAATCTTATATATTAGGAATTGTGATTCCTTCAGCAGTTTTGGAATGATAAGTCCTAGAAATGCTTCCTCTGTTCATTGGGGGGAATATGAAATCCTCACATTTTTTCTAAGGTAGAGTATGTTTCTTCCCATAATGCATGTCTCAGTGTACCTGTTTCGTTGCAGCCTTTAAAGCATCTACCAACCAGGGATGGATTCAAGATTTGTAGTCTCGCTGGAGTGAGATACCATCTTTAAAAGAGGGCATTCTGGAGTTTGCTGCATTTAAAAAAAAAATTACCCCATTGTGCTTCGTCAAGGGTTTTATTCCATTATTTTTCCCAGATAATTTGTAGGGTAATTTGACTGTTGTAACCAGGTCGTTTAGGTAATTATACCGAATGGAGATATTTTTCTTTCCATTGGAGTCATAGATGCAGCATTTCTCAAAAAATGTTTTCCTTGCTGGCACATTGTCCCCTAGAACATAAATATCATTTAACAGGGCTACACCCCTATACATTTATGGGGTGATGTTGAGTGGGAGTAGGGGAGGCGTGAGGTAAGCGGAGTTTCGCAACAATGCAGGAAGCGTGGTTTGTGATGGGTGGACAGGGTTTGGGTTAAAAGTGGGCAGGCACTTTTCAAAATTAATTTGACGAACCATACTTCTCTAACTACTAATATCTATTTCAAAACCAGGCCAAAAAAAAACAACTGGTTCTTAATATGTGAGATTAACAGACTGATCATTAGTAACCAGATATGTAAAATAAATGATTTTGTATAAACATGGAAGGTACCAATGGCAGGGGCACCACGTCAAAGTTTTACTGAATAATTGATTACTGTAGGAAACAAATACATCAGATGGAATACATCTTTGGGATTGAATTTGTGAATATCATCATATTCAGAACCCAAACTTCAAGAAAAAAAATATTATAGTAATACTTTACTAACAGAATGGCCGAAGCCTAGAATTATTCTACATTCACAGTATGAGGTCATCATATTAATAACCATCTCAGGATTGTATTACCTACTATTTGTATATATTTTGATACTGTGTGTTTTGAGATTAATACAATTCAATACAACGTACTATTAATTGGAACAGTCATGGCCAGATTACCCATTAGGCCAGCACAGGGCAGCTTCCGTGTGAGGGGCGCCACTTCTAAAAAAAAAAAAAAAAAAGGTTCCTGGCTTAAAAAAAAAAGAAATGTTGCACTTCATAGTCTGGCTACTAGGGGATAAAATGGGTCCGAGGATGGGCTCCTCCACTTCACTGCCTAAGGCTCCAAAAAGGTAGATACGGCCCTGGGACAGTTAGTTAGGATTGGAACAGTTAGTAATTAGTGAATATAGATTTCAAATAAGTAGCAACTCAGGAAAGCTAACAACCAGGGGGAAGAGTCACATTTTGCTCATACTTTATGTAGTTTAGGGTAAGCGGTATAACCGGATGGGTAGGCTGGGCTTGTTAACCTTGGTTGGCAGCCAGCCTAAGAGAAGGAAAACTCTGATTTTAATGCAACTTGTTAGCTCTGTCAGCCGATCCATCTAGGAGAAAGATACTCCAATATAATACCTATGACTCGAGGACCTCACTGTCACCATCCCAGCTTATTAGATTAAATAATAGAAAAAAGGAGGAAGCCCAGTAGATGGGCGAAACGGGAACGTTGGGTTTCACGGAGGACTATCAGCCAGGATATTAACCTGCAGAGGAATTTATGCCTAACTACATTCTAAGGACCAAGTGACGTGCAAGTATTGTGATTATGATGTTATAACTGGACAAGCAGAAGTCCATGCTTATAATAGGCTTGTGCCTTTTTGTTATCTGCATTTTTGGTCCATTCGTGTAGCCTTTTTCAATACATACTTAGTATGTTTTCTCTGATGATTTAATGGTATTTACTTTTTCTTCCAGATGCCTCTGTTTCTGTTCTTGTTCTTAACTTCATTGCTTTTTAATATTAATCACAGTGTTTTTCTATTATTAAATCTAATAAACCCAATGATTAGCAGTTTCTGCATTATATCTGGGTTGATTTTCGTGAACCGCAATTTAGTGTTTAGAAGGCAAAAAATGTTTTTTGGTTATAACAGTATTTCATTCTTCCCAGTTTTTGATTAAAACACTGTTTCCTATTTTTAATCACTCCTACGGCATATTATTTATTAATTAATCCCTCAAATAAAGTTATGTTATCACTTCAATCCTAAGCCAAAGAGGAAAGGAGCCCCAAAGGAAAGTTACAGATTGGCAACCTTCAGTCAGCTGAAGTGAAGGCCGACTTCCAGGCAAATCTCCAGTCAAGACTAGATGATTACATATGCTTCAAGGATTCCTTTTCAGATTCTCTATGGGAACACCTCATAACCAGCATCCTGCAAACCTCTGAAAGAGGTCCTAGGGTTTTCCACAAAGAACGAACAAAGACTGGTTTGATGAAAACAATCAGGAGATCCATGAATTACTGATGAAAAAGAGATCTGCTTAGCCGTCTTGCCATAAAAAAAAGAAAGCAGCCTTTGGTCTTGTGTGCAACAACTTCCAATGAAAGCTTTGAGAGGTTCAGAACCAGTGGTGGACCAACCTCACAGAAAAAACTCAGAGTTGCACTGATGTCAGCAGCTACAGGGGCTTTAATGAAGCCCTGAAGATGGTGTACAGCTCTTCATACCTGGTCCAAAGCCCACTGCATAGTGCAGATGGTCAAACACTCCTTACAAAGTGTTGATTCTGAACCGGTGGTCTGACCACTTTCAGACTCTGTGCCAACCGTGTAGTTTCAGTCTCAGTGCTCTATCACATTTCACAACTACAAATGAAAGCAGAATTGCACGAAATCCCTACTCTTGCTGTTGGGCCACAAGACCTTGGGCCACAAGACCTTAGTGGTGCAATCATCGTCACCCTATACAAAAAGAAAGGAGAAAAGTCAGACTGCTCCAATTACCGGGGGATAACCAGCCCCCCCCCCTTTGCAGGAAAAATCCTTGCAAGAGTACTCCTCAACAGAGTTGTGCCCACTATCACAGGAGAACCACTGTCATGGTTTTTGTTTTCAGGTAGCTCCAAGAGACATGCAGTATGTGTGTGTGTATATATATCTCGCTCCATGCTGATGATATCCAGTAGGCTTGAAACAGCTGTACATGGAAAGAATTCCCAGCTTGTGTATAATCCAACCTTGGCTTTGCATAACACTTGTGTAATGCAGTGGGCATGAGCCTAAAGGAAGCCATGTTTAAAATGGTTTATGGATTGAAGAGCGAGGCATTTGTGGGCACATTTGCATGTCCCAGCTCAGCTTCCCAGAATGCAGTATAATAACTATTTCTCGGAATCTTGAGCTGAAAACTGTTTTTTAACTTGTAAAAAAGTTGTACTATTTATTTATTTAGTATAATATATATTATACTAGTGACTTGTCCCATCAAAAAATGACGGTTAATACAATTTTAAATCTGGGAATGCTGTTTGGCACACAATTTGAGTCTCTGACCCTCTTAACCTTTTTATTATGTAGAAAGAAGTACAACAATTATAATAACTATTTTTTTTTTTACATTTACATTTTTACATTTAACTTGTATTTCAACAACTGATAAATAATATTTTTTTAACCATATTAACCTTTTTAAACATCATATATGCATCAATAATGTAACAGTGGATGAAGTTTGTATGAATGCATTTTTGTAAACCTTTATATAATGCTTTGCAACATGCAACTTCTATTTGAAACATTAGTGAATCATTTTTTTTAACAATTCTAACATTTTTAAATCTGAGGTATGGATGAGTAACATAACAGTAGGTCAACTTTGTATAAAAAAAAAACTAAGTGTGAGGTGCTCATGAGAGAACAAACTAACCTTAATAGGTTAGTTCTATGGACATGATAAGCCACTCCGAGAGTAACCTCTTTTAGCTCACTTGTGCCCTTAACAGGGAGAAATATCCTCTAGTATATCAGTCTGGTCCCACTCACTAGAGTGGTCCATACCCAAAATACCACACAATTCTACCCTGAACAGGAGAAACAGCAAACTCCAGACGCGTTTCGGCCTTTATGGGCCTCGTCGGTGAGGTGCACAGTGAGCAAGGGGTCCATGTCTGGAGCTCACTGTGCCTTTCAACTACTGGCAAACCACATAGGTATTGAATTCCGAGGAAGGCAAACAGAAAAAAAAAACATTCAAACTTAGCCAATTGTATCAAAGTAGGAAAAAAAAATTCCTTCCTGACCCATTAACTGGCAATCGGATTTCTCCATGGATCAATACTCTGTAGTTAATTATACATCAAATTATCATCCTCCTACTAACATGAACCCTTAATTACATACAATGAAACAACTTTTCAGACCTTGGGAAAAAAACAGTTTTAACATTACAAACATGAACTTAATGTATTAAACTTTAAACAGTATAATAGTAATAAAATGCAACGTAACTGTTTGTGGGGCCAATCCTTGCAAAAGGCCACTTCCAAGACATTCCAATATATATATATTTTTGAATGTCCAAGTGATTCCCTTAAAAAGAGCCCAGCAGACTTTAATTTTTTGTCTATGGAATATAACCACTGTTTATTCTTGTTGTTGTTTTTTTCAGTTTTTGTTGTTATTGTTGTAGTTTTTAAAAAATTGGACATAGAGTTTCCTATGCAGAATAGTGGTCCTCTAAAAAGAGCCCAAGTTGCATCAAATTTCGTCCTTGAAATAAAACCACTGTTCTCTATGTTTACAAAACTTCATAGTACACAATGTTTCTGATAATAATGCGTCCATTCGGTGATAGATCCCCCTGACTTTGGTTGTCTTCAATTGAAACTTTAATGTCATCTGGATTTGTGCACCTTGAAAAAGCAACATAGAGTTGTCCATGTGTAAAAAAAGGTTCCGGTAAAAAAAAAAAAAAAATACCCACAGACTTAAAAGTTTGTCCTTGGGATTTATTTATGGTCATGGCAAATGCCATGCTAACTGGAAATTGTCTCCTTTGAAGGACAAAAGGCAAACCACTCTCACTTTGAGCCAAATCAATTCTTGGTATAAAAACTTGTTCACCTTTATGGGTACCATTCATAGTTTCTGCATGTATGAAACAATCTTTTAAATCCTGCACAAATAATCTGGTCCCATTACAAAGTCGTTTTTTGGGATTTATATTTCTCAATAGCATGGCAATTGCCCCTTTTTTCAATTGCACAATATGTGGTGGCATTCCAGATGGTGTTAAATAATTGATACATTCTATACTAAAGTTAGATTCACTGTCTTTATCATCAGCCAGAACTGAATCTGCACTGTAATAATTTCTTTGGGGTGCGTTGATAAAATTTTGTTATTTAGATTCAAGGAATCTATATTTTGGGATGTAATTATCACTTTTTTTGCAATGTCCGAGTAATCGGCATTATTAATAGTGTTTAGAAAGATTGCTGATATGAGTGATTCCTTGCAAACCATTTGTGATGGAATTTCTACGGTATCATCTGGTAAATTATTTATTTGTGGATGTTTTCCTTCTCCAATTTGAATTGGCCAATCTTTGAATTCATTTTGGCCTTCAGATCTAATATTTAATTCTAATTTCAGGTGTGTAAATATTTTCCACAGTTTACTTGTCTTGATACATTTCAATGATGTCAGTCCTATTTCCATGTGGCACAACAGGTAATATTTGCCTAAAATCTCCTCTTAACAACATCACCATTCCACCAAATGGCAAATTATTATTCATCACTTCTTTTAATAATCTATCAATACATTGCAAGGCATGACATGACATCATTGTTGCCTCATCTATTATAATTAATTTACTTTTATTTTATTTATTTTTTTCTTGTTAAGAATTCAGTCGAATATCTGACACTGATATTTCTAAAATGGGAACTGGCAGTTTAAAACCACTATGCACAGTTCTGCCACCTTCTAACAAAAGTGTGGCAATTCCAGTTGTTGCAAATGGCATTGCTATTTGACCCTGTGCTCAAATGTAACTCATCAAACAATTGTACAGATACGTTTTTCCTGATCCACCAGGGCCAACTAGATATAAATAATGGTCTGTGATCATTTCATCATCTGTAGCATTTGTGATGGCATTAAATACTTGCAATTGTAATGTATTTAAAGTTGCAAGTTTTTCTTGTGTTTTTTGTTTTTGAAGCTCAGTGATCAAGGTTTATTTCATCTATAAGTCCTGGATCAGGCAAATTAAAACTTGCACAATTTAATCCATGAGCAAGAAATATTTCTTGAATTTCTATTAATGCTTTTAATAGTGCAATGGCCTCATTGTAACAGTTCAAGAAGTCTTCACACATATTTAATTTAAATGTTTCCCACAAAGCAAATGCATCAGGTACATTGCAAAAGATGCAAATGAATGCAAATTGTTCTCTCACTTGCTTTGGCATTTGACATAGTGCTGCTTCTTTCAGAAACCTCTCCCATTCTGTATCATCTGCTATAAGGTTTTTCCCTGTGCGTAAATGTTCATAACTTTGTGCACCGGGAATATGTAAAAGAAGTAATCTTAAACTGAAACGTTCAATGTCTCTTGGACTGATGGTATAAATTTGTGGGATCATTTTATGAGTATCTCTCTTTCGTTGTCGCCATTGGCCATTTACGAATACATAGTGATATTGAATCTTAATGTATAAAAATTGTCTGGCCTCAGTGTCCTGGCAGTTTAATTGAAACCAAACATTAAGTGTTATTGCTCGATGTTCACTTTGGGCTAAGGCATTTCTTTCATTGCCTGCTTTAAAGCAAACAAACTGACTTTGTGACAAATGTACAGCTAATCGATACACAGCATGTGACTGATTATGCATCTCAAGTTTCAGAAGACTTGCTTCTGGAGCACTGGCGTAGCAAGCATCTAAATAAATAGAAAGTTTGTCATGTAAAATTGGATTTTCTTTTTCGTTTTGTGTACCTTGCACAACAACAGTTGCTGCATCATATCCTTTGTATATATATTTACACACATTTGATGAATTTAATAGAAGTGCAAGCTTCCACATTTATATGTGCATTGTACTTCATCAGCAAATGTGGATCGTATGGAACTACATATCTATTATCAAACTTTTGGCCATGGATAATAGCTGTTTTTCCTTTTATACAAAGGGTATCCATCACAATTTGCATAAGTTTGCATTTGAAATTGTTTAGGGAACTCTTTTGTACATTTTTTATTTTCCGTACATGGTGAATTTGGATTGATATCTCCACATGGCCCATGAATCATTCTGTGTGTTACAATCTCATAAAGTTTTGAATATTTTTCTGGATGTGGCAATTTAGCAGTAATTACTGAATCCACTCTTTCTGCAGTATTCAATGTATCTTTTTCCTGCAGGATTAAAAGTATGTGTGCATGTAACAGGCCTCTTTTTTTTTAATTCAATGGTATAAACAAAAGCCACACATTTTCCAAATAACTGTGCTTTACTTGTATTATTTATTAATGAATTGAGTTTTATTTTGAATAAAATTCAGCGACATAATCCATCAATCCACAATAGTGATATATGCTATGCTTGTTTTTTTTAAATTTGATAACATTTAGATTATTTGCTTCGACTTGTAGATACAAAGCAAAAATACATGGTTGTGTGAGCTTGCCCCCACATAAAATAGGATTAAAATGATCTTGAATAGCAATTTGTGCCACTTTATATTCCAGCATAGAAATATTGCTTCTAAAACGAACTTTACTATTGGGATAACTTTGCAATTGTAATTTTGGTTCCCATCCTGGCTCACCATTTGGAAAGAAAATGGAATATGTCATTGGATCCAAATTACAACTTAATATATTTATGTTTATAAAAGGTTGGTCTTCATTGGGTGGATATATTCTAATATCCTGCTGAAAAGGTGGTTCACCATCCTCATTTTTAAAGACCATGGTAACCTCATTTACTTTTGGTAATGATCAGTATTGCATACTCTTTTCAAAACCATATTTACTCTTGGCATTGACAATTTATGTTTTTGAGCATGTTGTTGCTGTTGTTCTTTTTCACCCTCTGCTAATTGTTTGTATGCTTGACTGTATGGGTTGTTTGCCATAAGTTTATCCATCTGTTCAAAGACTATGCGGAAGCACTGCTTATTTTCTGGAAGCATCATCCGTTGTTCAACAGCTTCCATTGTATCTAAGACATATATAACTGTGCAAATTTTCTTTGCTCTCCTTCTTGTGGGTGTATATGTGAAGTGCGATGGAAAATTTGTCCTTGAACTCTAAAACAATATGGACCATGTCCTGGGACATTTTCTGCTAATGTAGAACCCATAGAAGCAAATTAAATTGCACTGTTATAAGACCTAATGTTTTTTTTTTTTTTTTAATTGGTATAGTTTGTAAATGTTGGATTGCTCATTATACTTTGTAAATAATCAGGAAATGTGTGTCTTTGTGGAAGTCTTACCTTTCCTTTCTGACAGCAACTAATAAAGTCTCCGTCAGTTGGTCTTTCCTTGAGAAAATGATATGCCCCACAAAACTGACAAGCCACATTGAGTAATCCACAATAATGAGTGTCTACTGTTAGTGCTGTAATTAAAGCACTATTCTGAGCTTCCTCAACATAGATATCACTACAACTTTCTATATCTACATTAGTGTCATGAGGCAATATTGGATCATTAGGCAATGTTTCACAGGCATTTTTTTTGTTTACTTTTTCTTTTCTTTGAAGCTCCAGCACACTCACTTTGTGCTTTCTGACTCATTTTTCTTTTATTTAAAAGTCTCTGTCAGACTTCTTCTCTTAAGCGTTGGGAAGTCTCGGGGGACTGTGCATCTCTCCACCCTTGCTTCCTTTCCCTTGCCGCTCTTCTTTTGCGTTCAATCCTATCTACTCCGTCGTCCCCCGTTGTAATCTGTACTTGTAAATACAGGTGTAAGATATAATGGTTTTTGTATTGTACATATTGTTTTTACCTGCCCTCAATGCAAAACCTAAATAGCAGTAATGAAAGAATAAAATAATTTGAAAAGCATTTCTGATTTTTACATGAAATTAATTAATCTATTATTTTTTTTTATTGGCAAACATAACTGTCATCAGTGGTAAACCTAAGAGGTAATTATGTTATCCTAAAGAAGGGCAAACAGAAAGAGCTATGAGCAAAGTATAGATCAGCCTTCAAATAATGTGTAATTTTGTTATTTAATTAATTAATAAATCAATCAACTTACGAGGTGTAATTTGCGTTCTTTAAAAGTTAATTAGGTAAGCATATATGTATGCATAAGTAATGTTTTTTCTTTATAATTATTATTGAATATTTAAATAGTAAATAAATTTAGGTTAATTCATTCATTATTAACTGTCATCAATGCAAAACAAAAAGAGCATCGTTAAATCATATACCTGTGAAATTTATCTTATTGCAGATGAAATCCTGCAGAGCTCACTCACTGTTTTCAGTCAGGTGCAGAGATGAGCAATCTCATTTTGAATGTTTGTATTCAATCAATTCCTGACTCATTGAAAGTATGATGTTTAATTGACATACGTGCCAAACATAAGCGCGTAATCATCAATATATTCATAAATAAAAGCAGTATAAAAAATTAAATGTAGCACATGTCAGAATCTAAGAAACTGCTTTAAATATTTAAGTGCTTTGAAGGTCCTATCCCTTTCAGGCCATTATAAGCACCCCAGATATTTAAGTGATTTGTACAATTATACATTTTTTTTTTTTATTATTATTAATTAATAGTTCCAAAAGCAATGTACATGAATGATCAGTAAGGCAGATATATAAGTGTAGGTTAAAAATGATTATTATTTTTATTGCAGTGTAAAATGTAAAGTTTATTTGTTTGTAACGATTACTAATTATTAATTAATTAATATACAGTGCCTTGCAAAAGTATTCACCCCCCTTGACTTTTTACATATTTTGTTACATTACAGCCTTTTGTTAATCTGAATTTTATGTGATGGATCAGAACACAATAGTCTAAGTTGGTGAAGGGAAATGAGAAAATATATACATAAAACTATTTTTTAGAAATAGAAAACGGAAAATTGGCATGTGCGTATGTATTCACCCCCTTTGGTATGAAGCCCAATTACCTTCAGAAGTCAAAAATTAGTGAAATGATGTCCACCTATGTGCAATCTAAGTGTCACCTGATCTGTCATTACATATACACACCTTTTTTGAAAAGCCCCAGAAGCTGCAACACCTAAGCAAGAGGCACCACTAACCAAACACTGCCATGAAGACCAAGGAACTCTCCAAACAAGTAAGGGACAATGTTGTTGAGAAGTACAAGTCAGGGTTAGGTTATAAAAAATATCCAAATCTTTAATGATCCCCAGGAGCACCATCAAATTTATCATAACCAAATGGAAAGAACATGGCACAACAGCAAACCTGTCAAGAGACGGCTGCCCACCAAAACTCACAGACCGGGCAAGGAGGGCATTAATCAGAGAGGCAGCACAGAGACCTAGGCCGTACTCTCCATACAGTTGGGCTTTATGGCAGAGTGGCCAGAAGAAAGCCCTTACTTTCAGCAAAAAACAAAATGGCACATTTTGAGTTTGCGAAAAGGCATGTGGGAGCCTCCCAAAATGTATGGAGGAAGGTGCTCTGGTCTAATGAGACTAAAATTTAACTTTTCGTCCATCAAAGAAAACGCTATGTCTGGCGCAAATACAACACATCACATCATCCATAAAACACCATTCCCACAGTGAAACATGGTGGTGGCAGCATCATGCTGTGGGGATGTTTTTCAGCAGCGGGACTGGGAAACTGGTCAGAGTTGAGGGAAAGATGGATGGTGTTAAATACAGGGATATTCTTGAGCAAAGGACGGAGGTTCACGTTCCAGCAGGACAATGACCCCAAACACACTGTTAAAGCAACACTTGAGTGGTTTAAGGGGCAACATGTAAATGTGTTGGAATGGCCTAGTTAAAGCCCAGACCTTAATCCAATAGAAAATATGTGGTCAGACTTAAAGATTACTGCTCACAAGCGCAAACCATCCAACTTGAAGGAGCTGGAGCAGTTTTGCAAGGAGGAATGGGCAAAAATCCCAGTGGTAAGATGTGGCAAGCTCATAGAGACTTATCCAAAGAGACTTGGAACTGTGATTGCCACAAAAGGTGGCTCTACAAAGTATTGACTTTAGGGGGGTGGCTAGTTATGCACATTGACTTTTCCTGTGAATTTGTCCATGTTACTTCCAGGTTGGGAGGCAACTAAACATGAAAAATGCCAAAAGGGGTGAATACTTTTGCAAGGCACTGAATTAATATACGTTAATTAATCAATAACTGTCATCAATACAAAAAATAAGACTTAATCCTTTTTTCCTCCATAAGAACATAATTAAATGATATACCTGTAAAGGTGATCTTTATGCTGTTCAAAGGCTTCAAACAACACTCTCTGTGTTCAGTCCGCTGCAGAGATGATAAAACTGTCAAATGACACGAAAAGCATTTGTAATGTTTAAATACAATTAATTCATTAATCCTTAAGAGCATCATGTTTAATTAGCATACATGTAAAACATAAAGGCCTAAGCATGGATATATTCATAAAGAAATACACTATGAAATATGAAATGTAGCAGGTGTCATAATCTAATAAAGTTATTTAAATCTTTATCTGTTTGATGGTCCTATCCCTATCAGGCAATCAGCAACAACACGGATATGTCAGTGCCTTGTAAAATATACAAATTGTTTGTGGTCAGTTTAAATTTGTTTGTTTTTTAATTATTACTAATTAATTGTTAATAAAGTAATGTAGGTTAATGATCAGTAATGCAGACATATAAGTAAAATATGAAATCTATATTTTTTATTGCATTTTAAAATAAACTTTTTTTTAATGATTAATATAATCATAAACTAAAGACAGTTTAAAGGTACCTTTTTTTGCTAATGATTACTAATTAATAATTAATAAATTCATGTACATTAATAATTCATTAATCAATTAATAAATATATTACAAAAAAGCTAAGCATCAATGTATTCATAATCATGTAAAGGCAGTGTAAATTATACGTTTGTGCCGCAATATTCATGCACATCATCCAATGTAGATTACATAAAACAATGTACTCTATGTGAAAATCGATGCTACATTGGGGAAACCAGCCAGAAACTACATTTACAAATGAATCTCCACAGAAGCTCCATCAAAAAGCACAATGGGGACAGTTACTGTACTCCAGTTGGACACCACTTTTCACAAAATAGCCACTCCCTGCAAAACCTGAAAATAAAAATAAGAAGAGGTAATTTTAAAAACAAACAAGAAAGAAAGGAGTTTGAAATGAAAATGTTTACACACTTTAATACGAAAAACACAGGTCTTAATGTAAACATGGAATTTCTGTCACATTATCTAGAATTCTTTTAATTTTACACCACAGATATCTTTTGTGTTGTTTTTATTTTTAGTATTTTTAATTTTCTCTGTTTTTTCTCAGGTTCATTTCTGAGCTATTCCTGTCTCTTCTTACAGTTTTTTAGTACCTCAAATTCTCAAGATGTACAAATATTTACGACCTTGTTTATTTACTTTGACCTACACAGCCCACTAAACTGATAGATTCCCATAGAAATGCACAATATACAGAGTTCCTTTGGACTTGGAAAAGAGAGGCGCGCTCTGGAAAGCTAGTCATGAAAACTATGAATGTTTGTCCATTAAAACAGGTATAGCTATATATTGCAATACTCTGATTATTTATTTGTATATATAGAGACATGTAATAGAATTATTTTAACAAACTAATGAAAAATCATTATCTATAGTTTTTGCAGACCCACTGGGTTATACAGTCTCTGCCATGAAAAGCTTACAGTCTAGTTTTAGAGTGCATATGTTGCTGAGGACATTTTTTTTGTGTGTGTCGTTCAGTTGTTTTAGATTCCCCACGATTGTATGGACTTTAACACACCATGACATTTTTATGTCCATGCTCATGCTGATCCACTTGGTATTCATGGCAGAGATACTGAGGTGGGTTGCCATTTCCTTCTCCAGTGAGCCACAGCATATAGACCATGGTATTCCTAGGTGGTCTACCATCCAATAGTTGCCAGGCCCAACCCGACATGGCTTCAGGGTGGTGTGACCTCTTGGTTCGCTGACTGCATTCAAATCCAGGTTCCTATGGTGAAAGCACCGAATCCTAACAACTGGACCTCCAGGGAACCCTGTGGAGGGCACTACTATTTGTCAAAAAGTCCATTAGTGAAGAAAGCTGTTGGGAAAATATTTTTGAAGAGGTGACATTTAAGCTGAGCCTTGAGATCAGCGAGGGTACACTGCTGAGGTGTGGAGCTATCAGTGGAGAAGGTGAGAAAATTATCTATCTGGTCTATATTTCCAAGGAAAATTGATTGTTTTTGCAAGTGATTGGATATAAAAACAAAAGGATACTTTTAGGCACAAATTACCCATGACACCTAAGTAGCAAGCTTTAAGCAACCAGGTGGATAATTAGACCCTTTTCTTTAGGGAAGGGGTAAGGGAGGGAAGAAGAAGAAAACAATAAAATAATAAAAGGAGTTTAGACTCTTCTCTTAAACTGCAGGGTTAAGGTACAAAAGTAGAGCTGTGTGTTCTCAAAAAACAGCACATTCTTGAAATTAAAGGATGCAATGAGTTAACCAATGAAGAGTGTATTGCGTTTAAAGAGGTGTTGATCAAAAATTGACCCCTGGTCAATATTGATAGGGGGAGAAGAGGTATTACAGAAACAGATACTGAAAGTCTAATTAATGAGGAAGGTAAGATGAGATACAATCTTAAGCATTGTCCGGGTTACTAACACAGTGAAGACTGTGTCGCAGGAGAGCGTGTTCAACAGCCGCAGATAGGTCAGCTAGTATGAGTATGGAGTACTGGCAGTAGCGGCTGGTGAACTTTCAAATTGGAGGGGCGCCAGGGCGAAACCTAGCCCCTCCCCTTTTCAAACCACATCAGTTTTCATAACTCCTCTCCCTGATGTCATAATGACCTTTATAAGCCCCACCCAATGACCTTATACTTGTAAAGCCCATTGAAATACATGATCAGCAATGCAGCAATGTCAAGAAGTAAAGTAACAATGTGTTAAATTCATTGGTATACAATATAGACTGAAAAAACTTGTGTGACAAGACTACAGCAATATCATAAATGCACCTATACGCATTAACAGAAATATTAAAGCAGTGACACTTACCATTAGTCGGCTCTTCTTCTCAGGGTATTCACGTTCAGTAAGTTGACCAACGAGTACAAACAAATCTGCTGTTACATAGGGTTTGCACCTGGGGTTGAAAGAAAACAAGCAAATTAATCAGACCATTCAAGAACAAAACCATACCTTAAAAACCTTAAAAGACCAAGTGGAACCATATAGGCCCCAAACATACCTTAGAAGACCAAGTGTGACCATATAGGCCCCAAACATACCTTAGAAGACCAAGTGTGACCATATAGGCCCCAAACATACCTTAAAAGACCAAGTGTGACCATATAGGCCCCAAACATACCTTAAAAGACCAATCAGGACTGTATAGGCCCAAACCAGTGGATCTTGGGATTCAAAAAAACAACAACATTTCACTTCTGTTTAGACAACACAATAATCAATGTCAAACAAACACGTTGAATTAGCATATGGATAACCATATGAGCAGTAACGCCACGCCAAGGCTTCAACAATTGTTACTGACCATTCACACACCTTTCATAGCTCCTTCCATATGCACACCCACACACCATTCATACTTTACTTACCACTAGTTATTTTTGGTAGTTCCGTGGTGCCATTTCTGAGAACTTTACTTACCCTTGAAGGTGCCTCCAATTCCTTCAAACCAATGCATTCAACCGCTCCAGGGCCATGGTGCTTCTTAAATACCTTTTTATCCTCTTCAATGTGGAGAAGCATCTTTCTGATTCTGCAGTAGACTTTGGTGTTGTAAGCAGGATTCCTTATAGCTTCGCTGTCTCTGTGAAATCATTATGCAGATTAAATTGATGGTAAAGTTGGTGCAGAGCAACAGCACTCGTACAGACATGAAATTCTGGCTTACCGTACAGAAGTGACAGCTACCCTTGGAAGTGCCTCCAATTCCTTCAAACCACGCCAAGGCTTCAACAATTGTTACTGACCATGCACACACCTTTCATAGCTCCTTCCATATGCACACCCACACACCGTTCATACTTTATTTACCACTAGTTATGTTTGGTAGTGAGGTGGTGCTGCTAAACGCAGTTTATCTTTGCACACCCTAGGGGTATGCATTCTTCTTTGCTTCAATCAATTGTATTTACATTTTGCACGGTGATCTTTCAAAGAACAAAACTTCTCAATGTTTTTTTCATTGAAGTCTGGGATTTCGGAAATCAGTTGCTTTTCCATTGAGAGCATCGCCAATGCATTCAACCGCTCCAGGTACATGGTGCTTCTTAAAAAGGTTTTTATCCTCTTCAATGTGGAGAAGCATCTTTCTGATTCTGCAGTGGTCATCGGTGTTGTAATCAGGATTCTTAATAATTTCACTGTCTCTGTGAAATCATTCTGCAGATTCAATTGATGTAAAAGTTTGTGCAGAGCAACAGCACTTGTACAAGCATGAAAATCTGTCTTCCCATACAGAAGTGACAGCTCAGTGCGTAATTGTTCCTTCTTCAGTATTGGATATGCTTGCACGGTGTCTTCCAGAGCTTGGGTTGGAAAGCAAGTGTCATGGGTTGTATACAAGTCAATTTGAACAAGTTTGGCACTGACTAGATGATTTGAAAATTAAAAACGTTCTTTTGCATGAACCACCACTATGTCACATACCTCTCTTGAAAGTTGTCTCAAGGTTGAGATCTCCGTACTCAGTTTGCGGAATGTTACATCACTAGGCAAACTTGCTTCTATCTCGTCAACAGAATTACGGATTTTCTGGATGCTGCTGACAAAGTCTTCTGTGACTTTGTGGATATAAACAGTATCTGTGTCTCGGTTCTGAAGCTGACTATAGAGAATGTCAACATGTGGCATTATTAAATGAAATAATTTAAGGAAGTAAAGGAACTCCCTGTCTTCCAGCAATCCAACGAAACCTGCGGCTTCACGTATAGATGTTTGATCAAAGTTTAGACATGCATCAATTGTCTGGAAACACTCAAGTAGCGCATCTCTGTTCTCGTAGATGACGTTCACGGTCCTAAAGTTGAAGGTCCATCATGTCGGTGCACCTCTTGGAAGTCTTCTACCAACTACCTCATCCAGAACTCCAGTCCTTTTTGGAGAGCGTGAAAAAAAATATGGTATGCCGCCTATGTTGGAAAAAAAAACTCGAACTCTTCCAATCCTTGATACTGCTTGCTCCATTATTAGGTTCAGTTGGTGAGCATAGCAATGGACGTAGTGTGCGTTTGGGTACACGTCTTTTATTTTTCTTTGAACTCCTCCTTGATCTCCACGCATCACACTTGCACCATCGTAGCTTTGAGCTATGAGTTTCATCTTGTCTTCTGGCTCTGGGAGAACAGTATTCAGACTTTCCAGCACAACAGCGGCAATCGAGTCTGCATCCGTTGCTTTCAGTTCCGTGAAGCCATCAAATCTTTCCACCACTTGATGCTTCTTGTCAATGTAGCGATAGACTACAACGCACTGTGTCCTAGCGGAAATATCGGTTGTTTCATCCGCTTGGATTGCCACAAACTGGGCTTCCTTAAGCTGCTGGTGAATCACTTCCTTAATAACTTTCAGCATGCAGTCCAGTAGCTCATTCTGCACGGTTTTGGATGTGCCCTTAAGCACAGTTGCAGTCTTCAAATGCTGTTCCATTGCACTATCGATACTGCCAACCAAATCCACCAGGCCTCGAAACACTCCTGGATTTAGCGATGTTTCACTTTCGTGTCCTCTTAATGCCAGTTCAAAAGCGCCACAAAAGCGAACACAATCAATTATCTTCGAAAGGATGTACCGGTTCTTAGCCACTTCTTCATTGTGTTTTTGAATACTGACTTGGTATCCTTGGTCCAGTTGAACTGCAATGTTCGCCCGTCCAAGCATCTCAAACTTGATTCTGTTATCCAAGTGAGATTTAGAAGTTTTGTGTTTCGCCATTTTATCTGCTAGATTTTTGACGTCAGTCACTCCAGTTTTGGTCCAAGCAGCGTCACCACCAAATAGGATGCATGGAAAACAATACAAGGACTTCCTAGAAACGCTTCCACAAAGCCAGTTGTTCTTCTTGTAGCATTCTATATTGAAAGTACGAATATATTGCTTCCCTCTATCTCTTGCAATTTGCTGCAGATTTATCTCTGGTTGGTCAGGTCCTAACCGTTTTACTTCCACCTTCTCCTCATAGGTTAGGGTGCCGAAAGGCTTCACAAGTAGAGAGTCAATAGTATTCATTTCTGATACCAATAGAAGAAAGAGATCACGGTATATTAATTTATATTATGTCACAAAATTACTTTAAAATAACAGTGTGTTGAATTCATTGGCATACATTACAGATTGCAAACCCTCATGTGACAAGACTACATCAACATCAAATTTGCACCTATACGCATGGACAGAAAATTAAAAGCAATGATACTCACCAACAGTTGACTCTCCTTCTCGGGGTATTCACGTTCAGTAAGTCAACCAACGAGTCCAAACAAATCTGCTTCCACAGAGAGTTTGCACCTGGGGGTGATAGAAAACAACAACAAAAAAAATTAGAACGTTCAAGACCCAAACCGTAACTTTTAAAACCTTAAAAGACCAAGTGTGACCATATAGGCCCCAACCGCACCTTAAAAACCTTAAAAGACCAAGTGTGACCATATACTCACCAACAGTTGACTCTCCTTCTCGGGGTATTTATGCCCAGTAAGTCAACCAACGAGTCCAAACAAATCTGCTTCCACAGGGAGTTTGCACCTGGGGGTGATAGAAAACAACAACAACAAAAAAAATTAGAACGTTCAAGACCCAAACCGTAACTTTTAAAACCTTAAAAGACCAAGTGTGACCATATAGGCCCCAACCGCACCTTAAAAACCTTAAAAGACCAAGTGTGACCATATAGGTCCCAACCGCACCTTTAAAACCTTAAAAGACCAAGTGTGACCATATAGGCCCCAACCGCACCTTAAAAACCTTAAATGAGCAAGTGTGACCATATAGGCCCCAACCGCACCTTAAAAACCTTAAAAGACCAAGTGTGACCATATAGGCCCCAACCGCACCTTAAAAACCTTAAAAGACCAAGTGTGACCATATAGGTCCCAACCGCACCTTTAAAACCTTAAAAGACCAAGTGTGACGATATAGGCCCCAACGCACCTTAAAAACCTTAAATGAGCAAGTGTGACCATATAGGCCCCAACCGCACCTTAAAAACCTTAAAAGACCAAGTGTGACCATATAGGCCCCAACCGCACCTTAAAAACCTTAAAAGACCAAGTGTGACCATATAGGCCCCAACCGCACCTTAAAAACCTTAAATAACCAAGTGTGACCATATAGGCCCCAACCGCACCTTAAAAACCTTAAATAACCAAGTGTGACCATATAGGCCCCAACCGCACCTTAAAAACCTTAAAAGACCAAGTGTGACCATAAAGGCTCCAACCGCACCTTAAAAGCCTTAAATAACCAAGTGTGACCATATAGGCCCCAACCGCACCTTAAAAACCTTAAATAACCAATCAAAACCATATAGGCCCAAACTGTACATTAAAAAAAATGAAATAAAAATACCAATATATATATAAATATATATATATATATATTGAGATATATATATATATATTGATATAGGGGAACGCGCTGGTGGAGGCGGAACCGGAAATGATTATGCCGTCAGTTTAGGCGGACGCAGAAAGGTCCGAAACGCCATGAAGACGCCAGTCTGCTAGAGATCTCTCCCTCCGTCCTTCCTGTCCCTCCTGATGAAATCTGACGTGACCCGAAGTCGGGGAGAGCCTGAAAGGCATAGTGGGGAAGGAGGCAGGAGTCCACAAAGGTAATAAAGGTAATAAGGCATCGAGAAAGAGTTGCTGCCTTTGGCCCATAACGGAGAGGTGTCAGCTTCCTCAGCCACAGCACACTAAACAGCGAGTGAGAGATGCAGCTGTAAGTCTAAAGAGGCCAGTACAGCAGGCAAGCACTGAAGGAGCAACATGCCTATGGGGAGGGTGAGCTGACCACGGCAGACAAGTTGGTGTATCTGTAAACGGAGTTGGTCCCCAACAGCTGGCACCCAGGGGGGAAAAAATAACCCCTAGGAGAGGTATAAGGTCTTTATGCCTTTCATTACCTTCCATACAGGACCTGTACCTCCGTTAAACGGCTCTACAAAAACTGTGAGTACTGAGCTCCAACACATTAACTGGATAATACTGCAGTATTACCTATATATTGGAACAAAGATACAAATCTAAAGAGGAATACATGAGTGTTCAATATTGGGGCCAGCAGTTATACAGAGAGTGATCCCTGTTGTAATCAAGTGATACTGTATTGATTAAATTGGACTTCTGGTCTCTCCCCGGTGTTAGCCTTTGCTTCCCAGATCTTTATTAACGCGCTGGATGGACCGAATCATTAAGAGATCATTTATATTTGCTAATAAAAGATAATCTATTTTCCAAGGATCAATTACTAATTGGTCAGAATAAAGGGTCTACAATATGCCTATTAAAAGCAAAATAAAAGATAAAAAAGAGGTACAAAATCCTCCTGCTTTTTTCGGGCCCAAAAAATCAACTATCAAAGGGAGCTCATCATATAATGAATCAATCGTAGATACAACGATTAACTAGGTCTCTGATTCGTCCTTTCGTGGGCATGATAGTAGCTTTCTAATGCAAGAAGAAGAGGCCTTAACATGTTCAAAAATGAGAGCGTTAATGTCAGAATTCCAGTTGAAGATCACAGAAGATCTTTCAAAGTCAATCTCTAACAACTCCCATACTCGATATCTGATATAAATCAGAAAATTGAATTGCTTGAAAACAAATGCGATAAGTTGATATTGGACCATAATTCCTTATTAAAATATTCCTCCTCATTGGAAGATAAAATTGAAGATTTAACTAAGAGGCTTTACAGCCAGGAAGATCATTCGAGGAAAAAAAATCTTCGCTTGAGGGGAATACAGGAAAGCATTCAAGATAATAACCTGAGAGACTTTGTTAGAGGAATGTTCATTAATATAGCCCCAGAAATGGACCCTGAGGATCGTAAAATTGAGAGTATCCATGGAATCCCCCTGCCCAAAAATATGGACAAACTTGTACCAAGAGATGTAATTATAGCTTTTCATCACCTTCCATTTAAGGAAGCTATAGTTAGAGCAAATTTCTTAGGTTTAGGTTTGGAGCCCCCCCCCCAATGGGGGTATTAAGATTTTCTCTGATGTTTCAGCCTTTACCCTACTTAAAAGAAGGGAATTTTTGGATATAACTCAGACTTTGAGACAAAATGAGCAACGCTATAAATGGTCCTTCCCTTATGGAATCTCCATTTATAGAGATCAAGTCTGGGTAAAAATTTAGAACGTAGAAGAGGGGAAAAAATAATTTCAAAAGTGGAACATCAAGTTAGTGGCCGCAAAAGCTTGGAGCTTTAAACCCACTCTAGAGATTAAAAAAACAGAATGGGAACTTGTTAAATAGATACCTCCTTCTGTATTGAGTCATTTTTTTGTTTATTTTAACACAGGTCAACCCAAATTAATCTTTGGCGCAAAACATAATGACCTTTAATGCTTTGGTTACTAAGTCTGGTAAAAAGCCCGATTTGACTTTCACTTTTTAATATTAATACTAAGCACATTTAAAATATATCACTTACTCCTTTTCATATTTTTCATTGATCTTATAACAATTCGAGATAAATAGTTTTTAAAATATGTTTGGTTAGTGCACCTGTACAAGTCACACCCGGAATTTTCAAAGAAAATTTCCATATTTAATAATTTTCACGGGTAAAATAAAAATTAAAGTACTTGGGAAAAAGTAAGGATGAAAAATTATGTAGACAATTTTTTTTTTTTCTTTAATTTTAACATTAGCTCACTAAAAGGTCAGTTAAAGGACTTTAGTAGGTCCGGGTTAGTAAAAAGGAAGGAGTAGTAAATAACTCTTAATTTTCACACGCAGGTCTCCAGGGTTTGTTTGAATGACTTAGCGAAACTAATGGATATAGTAACTGTTTTTAGTGCTAATGGTGGGTCAATTGTACATTTTAAAGTTAACCTTGATTATATTCCATTATGTGAATTTGGGATTGTAGCCAAAGAGGAAATAAAAAATAAACAAAAAAAAAAAAAAGGTTGAAAACAAGAAGAAAAAATAGGTTATGGTGTAACAGAAGAAAGGAGGGAAGGAGGAAAGGAGCCCTAGCTTTAATTTGCGGGGCAAAAGTTTGAAAATTGATATTTGGCAGATAATATGAGAGATACATAGGTGTAGGCGTTTCGACCAAGAAGACAGAGTTCTTCCTGGCATTTCTAAACATCGGTTTTTCGTCCTTTTTTTTTGTCTGTTTTATTGTTCTTTTTATATGTGTATATTTATGTTTTTTAGTTTTTCTTTGTTTTTTTCTCTTTATGCTTTTTCTTTTTTTATTTATGGAGGTCCCATTTGGGTAGCATATTCATCTGTAAAATGAGAATGTGTCTATTAAATATACACAAAACTTGTTCCCTGGGTAAATCTATTAAGGTATCAGTAATAAGAGTATTAGAGTGGAGAGTTGTTATAATTCAACTTCTCTTAATAATCTATCTCTTTTGGCAAAGGGGCTTGCCCCTATATTTGTATATTTTTTCCTTCCTTTAAGTGGGGTTGAAAATTATTTCCCATAATGTCAATGGCCTAAACTCTCCAACAAAAAGGAAAGTAGCCTTTACGAAATATATGAAACTTGAGGCTGATATAATCTGCTATCAGGAGACACATATAAAGAAGGGACTTACTTGCTATACAAATAACAAGAACTTTCCCATAAGAGTTGACTCTACTTTTAGCAGCAAATCCAGAGGTGTCTCCATCTTTTTTGAGAAAAATCTTAGTATCCGTGAACAACACTCTGATATTGACGAATTTGGAAGATACATTATTTGGCAAGGTTTTGTCAATGAAAATCTGTTGACCCTCTTTAATTTGTATGCTCCAAATGTCAATCAATTGGCTTTTGTAAAAAAAATCCTGGTAAAGGTTAATAAAATAAAAAGAGGTTCTCTCCTGGTGTGCGGGGACTACAAATCATGGATAATAACTTATACAGATTGAGTACCCATTCTTCAAAACTGAGATCAAAAATGCAAGGTTGTCCATTAATTTTGCAGAAATCATCTCTAAAGCAGACCTATTAGACTCTTGGAGAACTCTACATCCCCAGGAAAAGAAATTCACTTTTTTTTCCGGTAGATTTAATTCTTACTCAAGAATTGACTATGTGATGTCTGATATAAACACTCTAAGATTACTGGATAAAATAGATATTTATATCACCCCTTGGGCTGATCACTCTCTGCATTATATTGTGATTAAAGAATGCAATAAAAACCAAAAGAGGAAATATAAAAGCTGGAGACTGGATTCATACTTATTTAAAGATCAAGAGTTGATAAAAACTTTGAAAAAAGAAATACAATTGTTCTTTCGTATTAATAGTGTTTCAGAAACTTCTAAGGCCACCTTGTGGTGCACTTTTAAAGCCAACATCAGGAGTATGCTAATATCCTATATCGCTAATGTTAAAAGGATTCAAGGGACCCCCCTTAGACAGTTGTACATAGATTTGGAAAAAGAACATTTAATAAATCAACAACAGCCTAATAATACTAAAAGTATAAAAAAAATCAAGGAATTAAATAAACAAATTAATATAATTTTACAAAAATTTGCTGACCGGCGGTTATGGAGATATCAACAAACATATTTATTCCAAGGACATAAAGCAGGCAAATTATTGGCTAGCAAGCTGTGGAGAGAACGGCAGCAAAATACAATTTTAAAAATCAGAGACCCGAAATTGATTTTGCATCCCGATGAAATAGCACAGACCTTTATGAGATACTGTAGAAAACTGTACAACCTAGGCGAGGACCCCAATTTTCATGTCCCAGATAAAAATGAAATAAAAAGCTTTTTGGATAGAATTGCCTTCCCAAAAATTTCAGAAAGTGATCAGCGGCTCCTGAACGGAGCAGTTACTGTCGAGGAGATAGAGGATACTAATAAGAATTCTAAAAACAAGGCCCCAGGAGTGGATGGCTTTGATCAAATTTTTTACAATTTATTCTTACCCACTATTAAGGAACATTTATGTAATCTCTTCAATGAGATAAAAGATACAGGAGAAACCCTTCCTGAACTATTAGAAACAAAAATCATAAATATATTAAAAGAAGGTAAAAACCCAGAAATATGCGAGAATTATAGACCAATCTCTTTGATAAACCTTGATATTAAAATCTATTCCAATGTGTTAGCAAATAGATAAAAAAAAATAATACCTAAGTTGATTCACCTTGACCAAACAGGTTTTGTGAGTGGACGTCAAAACTCAGATAATACGAGACGTCTGATTGATACGTTGACCTTTATCAGGAGGAAAGGTACTCCCAGTTTGACCTTGTCGATAGATGCTGAAAAAGCATTTGACAGGGTCAACTATTGCCACCCTTCAGAAATTTGGTCTGGGGGATTTTGCAACTAGATCTATAAAGGCCTTATACTCCTACCCCACAGCTTATATAGCAGGTCCTGAGGCAGATTCAGTGAAGTTCAAGATCAGTAATGGATCCAGACAAGTTGCCCTCTATCTCTTCTACTGTTCGCTCTGTTTATGGAGCCACTGGCACTACTTTTACGAGAATCAACGGAGGTGGAAGGGATTAAGATAAGCAAGTTGGATTTGAAATTCATGGCATTTGCCGATGATATTGTCCTGACCTTAAGTAACCCCGAGAAATCCTGTAGACATGCTTACGACATAATGAGAAAGTATGGTAGGGTTTCCTATTTTAAGGTTAATCTTAATAAGACAGACACCCTTATGTGGGGGATCGGTTTGGAATCATTAAGGAGAATGGAAGGAAAATATCCTTTCAATTGTAAATCAAGAGGCTTAGTCCACTTAGGAATAAGGTTTACCTTTCAAATTAGTGAAATTCTAAAAATTAGTTTAGTTGAGAAAATGAAAACAATAAGACCCCTGTTGTATGAGTGGCGTTTGCTAAATTTACCCCTATTGGAGAGAATTACAGCCGTTAATATGACTATGATCCCTAAATTAACCTATCTCTTCAGATGTATCCCGGGTAAAATAAACAAGACATTTCTACAAATTATCCAGAGCGATTTAGATCACTTTATACTTAACGGTAAGAAATCTAGATTATTGAAAAGTAACTTCTATGCCAAGTTTGAAAAGGGGGGTCTGGCCTATCCATCATTAATGGATATTCCATCCAATTTATTACTTTCCCATGCAGTAAGATGGTCCACCTCCAGCGATAAACCAATTTGGTTCTATATAGAAGAAACTTTACTTGGTATGAATCCGTTAGCCACATTATTGTGGCTTCCCAGCTTCGACCCACGGGTATTTGAGAATGTTACCCCTGCTATAAGGTCAGTGATTAAATTTTGGTATGAAAACATCTATAAAATGTCCCTGGTCAATAAACCGTCGCTGGCCGCTCCAAATGAAATACTCTCCATAGAGGCAGACTTTCCCTTTACTCAGGTATTTAAGTCACAGGGATTTAAATTTAACTTGGATTTATATGTTGAAGGGGACTTAATAGACAGTTCTACATGCTCAAATAAAATTCAGTGGTTACACCTTAGCTCCCTAAAAAAGTGTATGGATGCACTGGGATATAGAGACAAGGGTCTGACCCAGTGTAAGAAAATGGATTTGTTAGCTATAAAAGGAGACATGAATCATATTATATCCTAATGTACTTCAGTTAGGATGAGCGGTATCCCGTTTGTAAAGTCCAAGGGGATTGTACATTGGGAAAGAGACTCCAATTTGATATTTGATCCAATTACTTGGCTTAACTCGTTTAGGGTGGTTAAAAAATCAGCGATAAATGCTGTTTATATAGAAATATACTTTAAAATCATCCATAGATGGCACTACTCTCCAGTTTTACTGAATAGATTTTACCCACTCTCAGATAATCTCTGCTGGAAGCAATGTTGTCAGGTCGGTACATCATTCCATCTCTGGTGGGAATGCCCCCATATGACAAAATTCTGGGAAAGGATATGTTTAGAATTATCTACTGTGGGGGGCACATTAATGCCTTGTGTTCCCCAAACAGTAAATTTACATATTAATATGGATACCCTTGGGTCGAAAGTAAAATACCTATATACACATATTCTATTGATTGCTAAACGTCTTATAGTAAAATATTGGAAAACATCTACTATCCCATCTTGGTATGAAGTAGAATACTCGGTCGATATTAGCAGAGAAATAATGGGGGGGAATTTTGATTTAATCCCTAAAAAAAATATAGTAGCACTAAACCTATGGGACCAATATATTGCTAGTTTGACTTCAAAGATAAAGATTTTTTTTTTTTTTCTATTGTTGTATCTAATGGTTTGTGGTATGTTCCTGGCATCTTGTTCTTAAAAAAAATATGTCAACTATTTTATCAAGTTGTTAATATATATATATATATATATATATCTCAATCAATATATAAATCAATATATATATATATATATATATATATATATATATATATATATCTCTATATATATATATTTATATATATCTATCAATCAATATATCTATCAATCAATATATAAATCAATCAATATATAAATCAATCAATCAATCAATCAATATATATATATATATATATATATATATATATATATATATATATACACACACACATAAAGCAATATACATAAAACAAAAAAATATATTAATTGATATTTATTAATTGATTAATTGATGTACTTTATTAATTATTTGATTATTGCTCATGTATTTGTATTAGACATTATTTATTATACATATTACAGTGCTATTTATTTGCTACTATACATGTTACAGGATATTATCCTGTAACATGTATATCACATAAATAGCCCTGTAATATGTATAATACATACAAGTTCACACTAACCTTTTTTGCCCTTACAGGCTTCCATAACTGCTTTGCTAATTTTTTTAAGACTCTGATTGGTTGAAATCAATGTCAATCAAAAAAATTCAGCCAATCAGAGTCCTTCAAAAATAGTATAAAAGGCGGAGCGTGGGAAAAAATCAATTAGTCGCCGGGGGGAGCTCCTTGTAGGAGGAGCTCCATTAGATTTTTTTTTTTTTTTTTTTTTAGAGCGTCTGTTTTTTTAGTTGGAGGCCTCTTGCAATGAGCCAGAATGGATGGACAATGGCTTCAATCAAGATGAGTACACAGGCTTCTATCAAGATTGAAGGACATGGGCTTCAATCAAAATTGATTGGAATGCCCGACTATCCAGGGCAGAAGGCCACCGCTGGAGGGGTCAATTTGACAGGTAAGTATGTGCTGTTGTTTACTTTATAATTGTTTTTTTTTTTTCCCTTCCCTTATTTTTATTTTATCTTTAAAAGTGACAGGCAATTTATTATTTTTATTTTAACTGCAATGTTAAAGATATATTGCCTGTTACTTCTAAAAATGGAATAAAAATATGGGGGGGGGGGGGGACTGTATTGTTGTTGTGTTTTTTTGTTGTGTTTTTTTTTTTTTTTTTACTGTAAGGTAGGTGGATTGCTAATTGGGCCAGGGTGGGGTGTGGGTCACTGGGTCAGGGTTGTAGGTGGGTGGCTTGGCCTGGTACTACCACTCCACCTACCTATCACCCTGACCCAGTGACCACACCCCACCCTGGCCCAACTACCAAGTTGGTAGTTAGGTCAGGGTGGGGGTCATTAGGTCAGGCAGGCTGTTAGGTGGATTGCTAGTTGGGCCAGTGTGGGGTGTGGGTCACTGGGTCAGGGTTGTAGGTCGGTGGCTTGGCCTGGTACTACCACTCCACCTACCTATCACCCTGACCCAGTGACCACACCCCACCCTGGCCAACTACCAAGTTGGTAGTTAGGTCAGGGTGGGGGTCATTAGGTCAGGCAGGCTGTTAGGTGGATTGCTAGTTGGGCCAGGGTGGGGTGTGGGTCACTGGGTCAGGGTTGTAGGTCGGTGGTTTGGCCTGGTACTACCACTCCACCTACCTATCACCCTGACCCAGTGACCACACCCCACCCTGGCCAACTACCAAGTTGGTAGTTAGGTCAGGGTGGGGGTCATTAGGTCAGGCAGGCTGTTAGGTGGATTGCTAGTTGGGCCAGGGTGGGGTGTGGGTCACTGGGTCAGGGTTGTAGGTCGGTGGTTTGGCCTGGTACTACCACTCCACCTACCTATCACCCTGACCCAGTGACCTCAGTTGGTAGTAGCTGGGTCAGACTTAGGTCAGGGTGGTTACTGGTTAGTGGGGTCACACCAGGGTTGGCACGGGGGCCCCATGGGCCTCCTGTCCTTAGGGGGGGTGATGACCGGGTCTGGGGGGGTAGGAGTTACCAGGTCCGTCGGGCTTATGCTGGGTGGGTGGGTGACCACATGGTCCGTCGGCGACTGAGATGGCAAGATGGGCCTACAGGGGGGGGGGGGTGACCGGGGTGACGGGGTCATCACCGGGCTTGGCACGAGGACACATGGGAAATTGTGTGGCAGGCAGGCAGGCCGGCAGGCATAGTGGGGTACTAGGGTAGCCCTAAGTTTATTAGGGGGACTAGGGGTTTGGCCAGGGCAGTTAGGACTTAGTGTGTAGGTAGGGTCAGTCTGAGTGAGTAGTTTCAGCCAGGGAGGTCTCAGTCTCAGCGGGAGCAGGAAACGAAAAGAGGGATGGGACTGGCTTATGGTGGTTTTATTAACAGGGAGCTGTCAAAATTAAACTCGAGGCTCTATTAGCTGGTGGGCGCCCTGGGCTAATGGTCAGGGTGGGCTTAGGTGGTTCTCCTGACAACTGTACAGCCTTCCATTATTGATTGGTCAATGATGGAAGACTGTCAGTCATTGAAATGGATACATTATCACTGCCCATGCATAGCTTTTCCCTGGTTGTGTTCGGAATGCATTAACGGTCATGACTCATTCATAGAGTCTAAAGGTTAGTGTAAGTGCAGTACTGTAGTGTAATCTGATCACACAGCGTGGCGCGTGCAGGGGAAAGCTAGAACAATAGAATGAATAGAGATAGTGTAGCAGCATTTCACACAGCAGTGACCTGCAATAAAAATATTTGTTGGGGCGATTGCCCCGACGCCCCTATGGACGAGCCGCCACTGAGTACTGGCCTTTTTTTTCTTCTTGTTTCGTTAATTTGCCAAGGTTGTTGAGTTGAGAAAATGTAATACACCTGAGCAGTGTAGTCATTCCATAAGTTTGTAAGGAAAAGGAAGCAGAGATGGTATTGCAAGCCACACATATGATCATTTTTCTTTATAAGTATTGTGAGAATGTGCACAGGACCATAGCCTGCATATTGATGCAAATAGCCAAGCATGGGAATGGATAGCCTTGACCAGCAGAGGACTAAAAGAAGATATCTCTCAAGGTAGGAGACAAGGGCGGTATTGTATTTATGGACAAAAGCACCCAAGTAAGAATGGAAAAGAGGAGGAAAAAGGACTGATTATATAGCATGTGACATGCTGTACAAGTTAAAAAATTCAAGTTTCGGTTGAAATCAGATGTAGCACTGTTTTTGTGAATATAAATTCAAAAGAGTCATCAATTCAAAAGAGTCATAATGATGTAGCTCACCATTAAATTGTGGTAAAAAAATAAAGCAGATTTCATAAACCTTATATTGGATGTCCTATATTTCATTTTTTCCTAATCGGGTAGGTAATTATTTTATTCTTGAATTCTCCGAACAAAAATAGAAAGTTAATTAATGGAAATATTACAAGCAGTTTATTGTTTTTTGTTTACTTTATATGTAATCAGACAATGAAAGATCATGAACCAGAACAAATCCTATGTAAAATATTGAACACAACAACAAACAGTAGCAGCTGTAGTTGCAGAATATGTTCCAACAGAGAAGCAAATAGTAATTAATATTACATTTAATATTCTGGCCAGTTAAAATAAATGTATGTACAAATAACACTGAGTGGCTAATAACAGCCTGTTTTAATTAAACTGAACCATCTTTAAACACATGCTCAGGGGGAAGAGCATTTAACATATTCTCTTCAAATGCGGAAAGAAAATGTTCCAGATAAATCCCAGACTTGTTCTAGTTTCAATGCTTAGATGCGTCCAGAGAAAATGTGAATAGTGGCCAGGATGATTATTGTTTTTATTTTCAATTTATATATGTTAAATATGTAATGGCAGTTAAAGCTGTTTGCCTTTACATGTTCCAATATGTAAAAAAATCTTATCTTCCTCTTGTTTATTACCTTAGTACAAAATAAACATCTCAAGCATGTCATTTAGGGAAGCTACCATGATATAAGTGGGTTGTAAATTGAGATTTTGGGAAATATTTTCCATTCTTTTTCACATTATATATACTGTATATATATATATATATATATATATATATATATATATATATATATATATATATACATGTATATACATGTATATATATACATATATATATATATATATATATATATAAATATATATATATATAATTTAGGCTCAGGCCTGCCATGATTTTGGATAGTTGTGCAATCAATCTATCCCTATCCAAGCAGATGAAGCTGAAAAAAATGGATGAAAACATGGTTGCTATTGTTGTCTAGATAATAATAATTATTATTTTCATTTCTTTGTAATGGGCCAACATATTCTCTAGCGCTATACATGGGTTGCAATCAAGGCAAAAACAATAGCAGTTTTAACACACTGCAAAAGATGGAGGCCAAATGCCTGAGATTGAGTTGCGGGCTCCAGTTGCTCTACTTTTGCAATGCTATTCAATTGACCGGGGCCCAAGTTATTGTCGTCGGATGTAGCATTTGCTGAATTGAACATGTTACAGGAGCATGCCCCTAACTCCTGATGCAGAAACCGCCAATGAAAACCGAAATCGTCTTCATGACCAACCTCCAAGCCCATAACTCGTAAGTGAAGGCTGTAGAACTTTGAAATCCAACCGCCATTTGTCGTAGTCCTCTGTTGGTCTTTGAGAAATGGAGGTTGGATTTCAAAGTCCATACGGGCTTGGATGTTGAAGCCCGTAGGACTTCACATTGATTGTCGTGATCGATATAACAAGAAAATAAAACATGAAATAAAGTATTGGAGAATGTTGTGTTATTAATTCCAAGACCTAACATCACTTTCACTCTTAATAAAATTACAGTATTGCTTTTTTATTTGCTTTTAAAGTGCTCCGATTTGTCATTAAGCCCTTTGCGATACCTCCTTGGTACCAATAACTTGTGGTTAGATATTTGCAGGCTTGACAGTGTGGTTAGCCAGGGGAGGGCATTAACTTGTGATTGTACAAATCGCAATGGTTCGCAGCTCGGAGCACGTAACTTGATGGGAGCCCGCAAACAGAAGCCAATTGAATAGCAAAATAACTTGCGAGCCCGGATCTCCCAAATGGATCAATTGAATGAGGCTCTATGTAAGCTTTTTGTGAGGATTACAACAGAGACTGGCAACCTTTTCCTCATTAAGGTCCATGTTTGTGTTCCTAAAAGGGCCACACATTGCATTTAACCATTTATTCTGCATGCAGCAAAAATAGTAAAATCAAGATAAGGAAGAGACAGAGATGTGAGTGCTAGGTAATCTGGTCCCCCACACATATATCAATAAAGTATTACATCATAATCTATATATTTTTAAACTGAACACAATTTACCTCATTCTTCACTCTGTGGAGTAACTGAGAGTATGTATCCTTATACATAGATAAAAGGAGAAATTATGAGTGGTTAAAATAGGATTAGAACTGGCTATGTTGGAGTTTTTGTCATGAGAAAAAGGATAATTAAATACAGATTACTATTAGGATCAGTATTAGGAAGGACTTGAAGCTGATAAAAGGAGAGTCTTAGGGAGATGACATAGTTAAGGAGAGTGATAAGGTGACAGAAGATCCAATTGTGCAATCAAATTGATTGTCATAGCAGGGCTTTACAGTGAGCAAAGCGGTATTACTGCATTTTTTTTTTATTTGATGATGATAATAATAATAGTAATAATAATAATAATAACGTTCACAGCAAGTATGTTACAGGGATTCACTCAAGTCTTTTTTTATAGACTGACCATATTGTAATGCATGTATCCAATGTATTCCATCTAATTCAAGTTAAAATAATACATGCTTCTGAACAGTAGTAGCACAGTTTGGTAAACCCTGTCCTCAGGCTATTGGCACATACTTTTATGTACATATGCTTCATTAAGCAAAATTGCAAACAATGAAAAAGATAAACATTTGTTTTTTACGGATATGTGGACAAGTACAGTTAACATTTCCAGTTTGGCTTAATTTAATAATTAATAATATCAAAATGTCAAAAATGATATTTTATACAATATTATTCTTTGGTCTTGTCCAAACATGCACTATTTATGGGAGCAAACATATTCATTAATGAATACATATTTAATCTATAATAAATATTTCATGCAGGTAACCCTTTTTCCAGATGCCGAATGTTCACTCTGTGTCAAGTGTCAAATATCTCAATTGTGTATCTCAGGGCACGTTATTAATATTAATAGCAAGTTGGCAAGAAAAATATGTCACCCTGTCATTTAACACTCTTTTGCCTGACATGTAATGTTATATGTAATACAGCATCAGACATGGTTAATGCAGATGGATTAATTCTTACTCTTTGTATTTCTGCTAGATGAGTATTTTGCTGAGTTAAAATACCACTGTATCATAAATGACTATATATGTTTAAAAAATGTAAGTCTGTGTTATGCTGTGTTAAGCTATTTTTTAATTAATTAATTCCTCGGTTGATTCCTAGAGGCATTCATAATGCTTTGGTTAAGGTTTTGTTTGTGTCTGAGGGGAGTTTGAACTTCTGCAGGAACAGAGCTTGCAGTTGAATTCCAAACTGCTTGTTTCTGAGCATGCAAGGGGGAAGGGGATAGGTGTCAAATGCCAAAAGATCCAATTATATATGAAACCCCCTCCTCCTAAACACTTCCTCTGCTGTTCAGTTTACATGTATATGTCTCCAGGTTAGCAGGATATGCTGTAGGCAAACAAGAAAATGATCTATACATACCCTTTGGATTGTAAGCTTGTGAGTTTTCAGTCTTGTAAGGTGCCTTGGGGTAAGCATTATTGTGCTAGATTCTAAGCTCAAAGATAGGGCCCTCCATTCTATTGCAATGTGTTAACATAGTTTTTGCTTACTACTTAACCTGTGTAAAGTGCTGCGGAAATATGTTGCCACATTACAAATAAAAGATAATATTAATAATAAACAAAGGCTGCAAAAATTAAGATTTACTCTAAAAATGTTTTTATGGTCATAGCATAAAGAGCTGCTTACGTTGTTAGTCTGTTAAATACTTCACAAACAATACACACTCATTTAAACCCTTCAATAAAGACAACTTTAGGTAGATGTTTTCTCACAGTCTTATTCCTCATCTACCCAATGGTATGTTGCACCACAGGCAGGATTTCTTCCTGGATGCTCCTTGAGAGTGAGCAACATAAAAATGATGATCACTTAGTAAGCATAACATTAAGAACTGGTTTATAGGAAGAGCAGGGCTCCAGACAAGCCCCTATTTCCCAGTACAGAAATAAATATTTAGTAGCAGACCCCTTTATGGAAAGAGATAAGAATAGAAAAACTGTAATCACCTGCCACAGATAAGCACTACTGTGTACTGACTGGAATATTGTCTTTATATCCACACCACATTTATCAAATCGGTTTGAGACTAATGTATGAAAAATGGATAATCTCCTCTTTCATATGAGGGGTCTCATTCCACTCCAGTGGTCAAGTGAAACATGTCACTTGACCACCACGGATATTAATGGAGGGGGCTCAATTACAGGCCCTACATCCCTTGCCAAACACACACCCAAAACAAACCTAGTATGAGACCTTTGTTTTGAAAGTAGAGGTTACTTATAAATGAATGTTAAGTTCATGATTATGCCTTAACTGCCACTGTATATATGGAGGAAGTGGGGCTTTTGATGAGAATATCTTCCTTCAAATGAGTGAATCCATGTAATTCTTGCTACCAGGTGGTTACTATTGCAATACATTCATTGCATTCATACTATTAGGGTTTTTAGGACACTTAAAATATGTCTCATTAGCCCATTCCAGGTATAAAAGAACAATATGCACCTCATGGAAGAGGGGATGACCATTAATTAAAAAAAAAACAATATTGAATCTTAATATTACTACCAATCATTAGTGTTAACTATTTTGCAGTGGCAAACTATAACTTATACAAAACTCTCAAGTTATCATGTCTTATTAGATTGTTCTCCCAGCTAAACCTCCCCCTCATACTGCTTGATGACCTTATAAGGGCTGAGACCAACAGTCCCACTAGAGGCTGATACACTAATACTATTGAGTACTGTTTTTTTCAATTATTGATCAAGAATTTTATCACTTGTTAATGTAGAATTAAAATAACTAATTCATCTTGTTAGGGCATTCCTTTAAAGTCATTATATTTATATCCTTTTTGATTTTTGTAAACATTGTTGTACTCATTATGTGTCATTATTCTGCCTCTATAGACTTTCCACTGGTATCACTGATGATGTCATCAATGACCTCATTTCAAGAGCATCTTAAAACAAAATAAGATAGCCTTAATGTCACTCAACAGGTTCAAGGCAAAGTGTCAATTTCCATTTTGCTTTAGGGAATCATAAATTTTAATATAAAAATGAATCGAACTATAAAGTAAATGTCTTATAAATAAATAAATATGACATTTTATGTTATTAAAAATTAAGGTTCACATGAACTTTTTATTATTAATTAGTATATCACTGGTAAGTTAACACATCACACAACTCGTTCTTTACCAGTCTAAAGAGTCCACTTTCTCTGCATTATCCACTTACCTTGACTACATTTTTCTGGGAGTTAATAATAAACCATATATGAACTAAATATCATTCAGTAAAATGGAACCAAAGGGAACAATTGTATTCACCATTCAGTTGTCTGCCTTAAGCTTGCTTTAAACCACTCTTGAAATGTCATTGCTCGAGAAAGTTCAACAATTCTGTAGCAGAATGTAATAATTCACCATTTCTAGGCCAACCTGGAGTAAGAAGCAAGTTAATTACCTTTCTTTCTCCTATTTAAATGACATTTTATTATTGCTTAATTTGACTTCACTTATTTTATCAACATTATCTGTGGAATTAATTAAAAGAATGACCTCTAATTGATGCTATAATACTAATTAGTAAGCATGTTAATTTATTTCATTAAGAGGCCATTGGAATTAGAGACAATGTTAATACATTAAAGAAAATAGAGGCAGTTTATGAATATTGTATACAATTTTGTAATGCGAAGATGATTTCATAGTATCTGCTATGCATGATAATCACATATTATACAATATTATACAGGTATTTCAGGTTTACGCTCTTCTGCATGTCATATGCACTATTGAATACATATTTCTCTTCAATCTGAATTATTTTGTATATAGCAAACTAACAACATTAGCAACTGTGTATGCAGTGAACATAAAAATATTTATAGACAACTGAAATTTCTCAGGAGATGAGTTCCTGATGCAGAAACAATATAAAGTATAAAGCAAAAATCATGGTCAGCCGTATGTGGTCAATGAGCATGCTGCTCAGATTTAGAAGAAGTAAACAAGTTTAGTTTGGTTGGAAATCAGAAATCGGAGGCAAGAAACAAAGCCAGGATATCAGGAAATCAAAATATCAGGGTTGATTTGCTGTGGACAATATAGCCAAACAAATCTGCGGACAGGAATGGACTGTCCTGGCTTAAACATAGCAGTGGTGCCTCTGTACACACAAGATTCCAAGAATTCACTGGAGATCTTCTAACACTCGCTCCACTCAATGAATGTAAAGAAAGTAGGCTAGAGTCTGCAATTCAAACATAAACTTAATTTCCAGAAAGTCACAGCTCTGACCTTGCTGTGCAGGAACCAAATATTGTAAGAATGTATCTAAGAAGATATCCCATGAACTGGAGAGCAGTAAGCATCTCAATACCTCTCCCGGTGGGCAGTCTATAAAAGTTTAAAATATTATGGTTTCCATTGGAACTTACAGTGAAAAGCTAGGTAGTGTATATCTGACTCCAAGGGAATTTCCTTCGGTCGAAATCTTTGCAATGAGACCAAATTAAGTAGTTTTCCCTTACAACGTTTGAGTCTAAACTACTTGTAACTTCCTATTGGTGCTCACTATTTACCAGTAGGCGGACATATGTTGCCAGGGAAGTGGTTAGCTAGCATCGATTCTACAAAGTGAATTTTTAAAGAAGAATTAAATAGTAAGTGATTAATGACATGATTAAGGTCCCAAAAGTTGTACTCCAAGTTTATTTGATAGACATGATAAGTGATTTGTCTGGATGATAACCAGACTTTGTCATGTGATCAGATGATTTGGAATCTGTCAACATATTTCATAAAGTTACACACAGGCAAAAAGGGGTCAATAACTTTTCCTAACTATTCTATTCACCCTGTTGTGTGCTACCTGTAATATCAATGTGAAAGCTTGCCATGTCAATTTTCAACTGTTAGAAATTACAAGACATTTTGCTATCTTCATGGTAAGTGTTTAAATGTTTACTTTGGTATTTTTTCATGCAAATAAATGTTTTCATACACAACTGATTCTCATCTATCAGATGCACTCATAATCCAGGAAATTTAGATAAGCCTTTAGCATTCCCAAATGCACATACAGTAGACTCTCATTTACCGGTACCCACAGGGATTGGTAGTTGACAGATACATGTAGTTTCTGGTTGCTTGAGAGTTACTATTAAGAGGCCTGGATGAACTGCACATAGGATGCTCTGCTAAGTATGTTTGTCAGTGAGGGCTCTTCTAGCAGCAGCAACTTTCACTCCTCACTTACACACAGGTACGTTCGGCTGGAGGGTGCGGTGCTGAACCCGGGTAATGTAACGCCAACACTGCACTGGCTCAGTCACTCATGCCTATCTGCTTCCAGGTAAAACTGAATTGCAGAGACATACAGTGGATGATATTTAGGTGCCTGTAAGCATTTTGTGGCATGACAACCTGGCTCCTGACATTTTTGAGCCCTGTAAAATTTAAAGTACAGTATTACATCTTTTGGTTGCTTGAGAGTTCTGGTTGCTTGAGTTCTAGTTAACTGAGAGTCTACTGTATAAGTTATAACGTTTGTGTCATTATACAACATCTGGAGTAACACAGAACCCAGTATTCAAGAGGTTAATGCATATCAGGAAACCTGCAGGGACTAGAAATAGATGCTCTAATGCATTGTCTGTCACAAAATACTTCTCACATTTAAATTAGCTTATTCTTACTCATTTTACTTATACATACAATATCATGACATTCTCATTTTCTATTGATTCCTATAGCTGTGCCTCATCAGTAATTTAAGTAAAATGCCTGGTTTGGTGTAATATTACGAGTAAAGACATAATTCTACATCCAGTATGTTACAAGACATGAATTTACGGATGTCGGGTTTGAGATGGAATATTACGAGTGAGCTGCATTGAATACGTGTGCAACATTACTGAAAAAAGAACCCACCGAAGAAATTATGTTTGCATGTTGTTTACTTGTCTTGAATTAAATGAGGCTCATAGTTGATAGCAAATCTCTCTCCAATTGTGTCCAATATACATAAACTATATTAATGTCATTTTTAAATAGAATTTCATAAATAATTCTTATAAGACCCCTGTTACCTCCCCTTAAAATTCTCAAACATATTTTCAAATTCCATGGCCAGTATCTTGTACTCTAACATATTTTGTTTTAGTAACAGATCTAGGAAATTCACAAGTTATTTGAATAAGAAATTTTTCAGGTCTCATATTTTTCTCTGAATGTGTCGCCAGATCTATTTTTTTATGAACAGAGAAATCCATCTTGTCTTTGTTTCATCCCTTCTTAAGAGCTTGATCATGAGGCATATGTTTTTTCTAATAGGGGATGAAAGGATGGGTGGGGGGAAGAGGCAGACGTCAGCAGTTTTGTTAGATAATTGGATCCAATTAAAATTGACCTCACACCCTTTCTCTTTCACAGGCCCAGAAGCAGGCAACTTGCATTAATAGATGCAAGCTCTATTCTGCATGAATGTACAAGTTTCACAAAAGTATCATGGTTGCCATCAGGGTCCAGAACAAGCATCACAATGTATTTTATTTTTTGGCTTTATGACTTTATGCTCTTTCCCTGTCTATTTCTACTCCCAGTCAGACTCAAAGTTTTCAACCAAATATATATATTTCATTGTACAGGTGTCTTTTAAAATCCATTTTTTTCTATATGATCTTATATCGTTTATCTGTATCAAGTTAATCAGGCACTTTTTTTAGCAAGCAATAAAATTAGCACAGCCTTTAAATATTTAATTTTGTATTAAATAATGGTTTTTACTATGTGTTACCTTTTACTGTACTAAGCTTCTTCCATGAAGTTTTGTGCTTATAAACTGATAAGATGTCTATCAGTCTGACTGAAAATACAGACCATTTTAGCTGCTACATTTCTCCGATATGTGGAAGTACAAAGGTAAAAACAACACGGTAGAGTCCAGTTCAAACCAAATCCAAATTAAAGGGTAAATTAATATTTGTTGCTGTCTCAAAAATGTTTGCCCATTATCAGGTATAATTCTTTAAAGATTATATTTTAAATGTAGGACTACAGTGATATTTTAAGATGCTTTAAGAACTCTTGGAGAATGTCAATATCTCCTGCAAGGCATTTATGTGACTTTGCTGACAATCTCTTAGGCATCTAATCTTCACTTTCAGAGAATTATTTTTATCTTTTATTTGCATATCGCCAGCATATTCCGTAACTGTCCCATTCTCCTACTATGTCACACTGAAATCAGTCTTTAGCACTGAATTGTTTTTCATTTTTTTATGTGATGACTACAGCATCTGGTAACCAGCTCTTTGGACATTTAATTTGCCATTGTTACAGGAATGTTCTCTAACATTTTCTGAACCCATTATACATTATCAATGTACATCTTTTTTAAACTCCATGTGACACGTCCTCAGAATAATTGCTCTTTCATGCAGTGCATTGTTAATTAGCTGAAATAATTATGTGAAGTTCAGAACTTCATGGCAATTAACTATAGTTCTGATGTTTTTAGTAAAAGGGATTTTATGATGTTCTGCATTCTGGTTGGAAAGTCTACATTATGCACACTGAGTGTAACTCAAGTGGAGTATCATATCTGGAATAAAATGCAGATGATTCTGAAATGTGATAATCAATTTTTTCTAAATGATTTATTTTTTGTAAATGACTAACATTGATGTAAACAAAATGCAAATATTAACTTGAAGAAATGTTTGTTTGTTTTTTAAATTGAAGAAACTTTGGGCCATATTCAAGTTGAGGTTTTGGGCGATTCGGTAGCCCGTAAGTGAGGTGGCAAGTTAATTTGCTATTCAATTGGCGTCTTTTTGCATGCTCCGAAAAAATGGCGGTGGTTAAACCCGTAACTTACTGTCTTGAGTTGATACATATCAGGCCACCCATATGGACTAGAACAGTATTGGCATTCATTTTATTTTGCGGGTTTGCAAGTCTGATCGCATATCAGACCCCGAACCTAATTGATTGACATGTAACATTCATGTTTTACTGCCGTAATTATGACGGTCTCATTTTCTATTGGCTGATTCGAAAATCGGGTTACGGGCTTGCTTAATTGATCATGTTCCTGCCCTGAACTGCTACAAACCAGTGCATGGTTTACAGTTTAGGCTTTGGGACAGTAACTTGCGGGCTTGAGCAATTGAATAGCATCGTAATCAGAGACAAACGGGAGCCTGCAACACACCCACAGACATACGACTGTCTGCGATTAAGTTGAATGTCGCTCATAGTTTGGCTGATGAAGAGTCATTAAACACTCTTAGACTAATAAGTTGATCTCAAGTTAATAGGCTTTCTACCTTCCCCTTCTCCCATTAGTAAACTTCTCAGGTTGTTATGCATAGCCAATCTGAAATTCAACCCACTGTTGCATTGCTTTGCTACAAAATTGACTAAGCATTATCATGGGAGGTTTGATTTGACTCACAAACATACAGCAAAATTGTGCATAGATCCTTGGTGCACTGATATATGTTCTATTTAGTGGACGTCAGTAGGTGATTTATGCACTAATTACGTTCAATGATTCTGCTGTTTCATTAAATGTTCTGTTTTTCACCCCAAAGTTTTCAAATGTTTTCATAAATTATTAGTCAATTGGTGTTCTATTTCCAGGTCCCTTTCACCCATCTACCATATTTTTAATACACAGGAAGTTTATGTCTGCACAGTGGGAATCTAGCATCTGCAATCTGCCATCTGCAACTAATGAAATCTCATTAGTTTACAAGGACATACCCACCTGGAAAAGTAACAGACAGTAGCAGGCAGGAAAGCAAAACGAATACCTGCAGTAAAGAATAACTCAATATAAAAAGTGTACAATATAAAGATTGTGTTTATTTTTTGCTATCTAAAAACATTGGGCCCTGTTCTATTGCCCAATTCATAAATTTATACACACTTAAAATCACTCTTAATATTGCCACATATTATATTAGCTACTCGCAATATGAGGCCTCAAAATCAGCCTCAAAATCAGCCTTAGAACTCTATTGGTTTTAGCACAGCTCAAATATTACGAGCTCTAAATAATTAAAGTTACACAAAATCAATATTTTATTAGACTCTTAGCTCTAGCTCACAAATAAAGTCTGACCAGCAACTGAAAAATGTATCACGTTTCTGTCAAAAATTTTACGAGTACTAAATAGGACTCACAAGGGCTTTTTCAAACATTTATTAGAGTTGTAGCAGCAATTAAACACACCCTACTGTACTTTAAAAGCATGGGAAGGTATGGAAACACATTATAATTAATTGCAGAACAGTCTCAAACCCACAAATGGGCAATTAAATGTTTTTTTAACTGTTATTTCTGAGTAATCTTGATCCCGGAACTCAAGAGGCTAATATATACCATGAAACCCACATGGACTAAAATAGATGATTTAATGCATTTTATAGAGTGCTAGATTGTGAGCCCGATCAGCAAATATTACTTATTGTCTGTAATTAATTCTTAGCCTTCGATTGCAGATTACATCTAACTTCCATGTTTTAGACACCATGATGACAATCTCATTTACTATTGTCTAAGAAGTAAATAATGGGTTTGCTTAAATATTGTCAGATCATATGATCACACCCTCTGAAATCTGACTTAAAAAGGCAGGGTTCACGAGTTTAGGCTTATGGAGAAAAACATTTAGAGAAATAAACACCTGCAGCCAATTTTACAAGTTTGAGGCATTTGCAAGCTTCTAATAGAATAGGACTTGTTATTCCCAATATCGAGATTAGTTATTCAGAGGACCATATAGGAATAAAATAACCACAGTGGTCTATAATGCCTATGGACATTTCTTACCTGCTCAATCTTGCTATCGAACATAAACTGTTTTTTTTATTTTTATTATATGGTTGTTTATTAGAATTATTACCTCACTAATTACCTTTGGCTATAAGTTATAATATAACAAAGCTGAACTAGCATGCCAGTACCTTTAATGCATAAGCTTGATAATGAATTTGATAAACTTCAAAAATAAATATAATAATTTAATCAGAAAAGATCTATCGAAAGAGTTGATGATTATCCAAAGATTAACACATCATGATATCTTTCAAAATGTCTATTAAATCACATTATATTGTCAATTAAGAAAGATTTACTAAGTCTAATTTTACCGTACTGAAGGGATATTTATATTGAATTGAATGCATATGCAGATTAATTTATTTGTTATGAGCATTTAATTTATGAAAATTACTTCCAGACACAGTGGAAGCATGAACTATTATTTGCCATTTTAAACTAATTTAAAAAAAGACTGCACGATTAACATGTATTATGTGTATAAAATGATTTATTACATTAATTGTATATGGCTACCAAGAGAACTGAATTAACTGTTGAACTATTTGTCTGTAATCATCACACATATCAATCTACCCTCGCAAATCAATAGATAATTATAGTGTAGCTTCACCATCAAAAAACATTTTGTAATTGTCGAATCAAGAAATATTAGAAGTTTTCTCCTCAATATAATAAAAATAATTTGGGTAGTATTAACCAAAACTACCTTACAAACATATGTAATAAACTGAATAAATTACCTTAAACAATTGTTAAAAAATGAGCTGCAGAAAAGTACTATTAATTTATAAACCATTTCCATTTTCTTTGAGGAGCTCCTCATATGACTTTGGCTAATTTTACCCTTCTTTCAGCAGCCTTTATTTTTTTATCCAACCTTTCTTTATTTAAACACCTTTTTATAGCCTTTGCACTTCGGCTGTCTTCTTATACGTGCCATGCTCAGCTATTTCAAAGAAATTCCCACCTAAAAGAACTGCCAATGAAATGCGGTGACAACTCTTTGCCTAATAAAAATGTTCTCCAGGCACAGTAAATTATTAATCACGGAGGTTCTTGAGCTGTGAGACTTTTTTTTTTTTTGTTTCAGTATATTTTAAACATGTTTGTTAGTGGGAAGTAGTTCAGGGAGTTCTGTGGATTGGGCGGAATCTGTAACTTACTGGACAGAGAAACATGGGAAGAAAACTGGTTTAAAAGGGTGGATTAACAAGTGTGGTCACAATGCATGGGGGTTACTGCTCGAAGTAGATCAGTGCTGTCCATCTTTTTAATGTGAAAAATATTTAATGGCCAGTTAACTGGTGGGTTTTCTATTGTGCTGGTGGGCAGGATTTGAAATAACAATTTAAAATGTATATGCAGATATATAGAAATTGATATGTTTATATATTTTGTATTTAGCCACAACATCTTTACATTTATAGTGGGCAAAAGAGTGATAAAAGCCCTCCACCGTAAAGTAAAAAGTATATATTACTTATGTGTGCACATTTGAATATCTAAAAACAAGTAAAAAAAATGTATTTCCTAATCTGAATTTAAAAAAATATAGTTACATAGTAATTAAGGTTAAAGACTTTCAGTCCATCAAGTTCAACCTTTTAAGATCTCCTCTGATCTGCAATATGCGGATTAGTTATTAATTAATTAGTTGTTAATTATTAATCAATTATTTAATTATTTATCTTTCATTTTTTTTTAATTATTAATTAATCCAGAAAAAAAAGCAATGAATTCCTTCCTGACCCCAGATACTGGCAATCAGATTTCTCCCTGGATCAATACTCTCTCTCTAATTATCCAGGATAACCCTCAATTCCCTTTTTAACTAAAAATAAATCCAGTCCCCTTTTAAAGTTTTCTATCGAATCTGCTGTCACCACCGCCTTTGGTAGTGAATTCCACAGATTAACCACCCTTACTGTTAAGAATCCTTTTCTTTCTTTAAGTTGGAATATTTTTACTTCTAACCTCAAGGGATGTCCTCTTGTCAGTTGAAAACCTCTTGACACAAAAAGCTCCTTTGACAAATCTTTATACTGACCCTGGATGTATTTATATAAGGTAATCATATCTCCTCTTAGACGCCTTTTTTCTAAAGAAAATATGTTTAATTAGGTTAGTAACTTAGCCCCTCCATTCCCCTTATTAGTTTTGTTGCCTACCTCTTTTCCAGCTCTAAAATGTCCCTTTTATGAAGTGGTGGCCAAAACTGTACTCCATATTCCAAATGAGGGTGTACTAGGGATTTGTATAGTGGCAGAATTATATTTGCTCCCCCTGCTTCTAAACCCTTCTTAATAAATGCTAATATTTTATTTGCCTTTGCAGCTGCTGCTTGGTATTGAGCTCTGTTACCTAGGTGGTTGTCAACAAGTACTCCTAAATCCCTTTCAATATCTGATACCCCTAGATTTGCTCCATTAAGATTATAAATTGCATCACTATTTTTTTTCTGCACTCTGGGAAACTGAGCAGAGAGATGTACAGTATATGACTCCACAGTGCCTAGTCACTCTTTAATCCAATATGACTTTATAAATGGCTGCTTTTTGCATATGCCTGCCATTATTACACAACTTTAAGGCATAGCATAGGGTGGGAATGTTTTGTATAAAATAGTTAATCACTTGGATACTTATATATGATATCCCACGTGTTTAAATTGTTTTGATTGTTTGTTTTATTTAATGATATTAGGTTGTCAGTAGATTCTTACCATGGGTCGCTAGTCGGACAGTACTGAAGTTTTTTTATTTACAATTTGCCTCGATGATACAAAAGGAAAAAGACAGCCAGGGCTACAGCAGTGACCATTGCATTCATGTTCTGTGTTCTTTACAACTTCATATTAACTAATACACAGAGCTCTTGAAGTACTGTATATACTCGAGTATAAGCCGAGTCTTTCAGCACTTTTTTTAAGGCTGAAAAAGCCCCCCTCGGCTTATACTGGAGTCACCCTGCTCCTGCTGCTCTCTCCCTTCCCTGTGTCCCCTCCCTACCCTATTTCTCTCCCCCCTCCCCTGTGTCTCTTCCCCCCTCTCTCTCTCCCCTTTGTCGCTTTCTCTCCCCCACCCTCCCCTGTGTCTCCTTCCCTACCTCTCCCTCGTGTCTCATTCCCTTACCCTCCCCTGTCATCCTCCTCATCCTCCCTTCTCATCACTCCCCCCCCCTCTCCAATTACCCCCGTCCCTTTCCCCTCACATACCTTCATCAGCTGCTCCTCTGCACATCTTCTGGCTGTGTCAGGACGCGGCATATGCTAATGACGTGACGTCACATGTGTGTCACGTCATTAGCATATGCCGGGTCCCGACACAGCCAGAAGATGCGCAGAGGAGCAGCTGATGAAGGTAAGTGAGGGGAAAGGGAGAGGGGGTGGGGGTAATTGGAGAGGGGGAAGTGATTAGAAGGGAGGATAGGGAGGGAGGATGAGGAGGATGAGTTGGCACCCGGCATATGCTAATGACGTGACGCGCATGTGACGTCACATCCTTAGTATATGCCAGGTCCCGACACAGCCAGAAGATGCGCAGAGGAGCAGCTGATGAGCAGCTGATGAAGGTAAGTGAGGGGAAAGTGAGAGGGGAGTAGAAAAAAATAGGTGCCCTGCCCTGGCTTATACTCGGGTAGGCTTATACTCGAGTATATACAGTAATATTAGGCAAGTACTAAAATGTTTAAACATATATTTGAACTTCTATAAGTGAACACTGCCATATAGGAATGACTTGTGTTTAGGTTAATTTTGACATTTAAAAGGACCACTGTAGTCCTGTATTTAAAATATACTTTTTTTTTTTTTTTAAATGACACTTGATAATGGGCAAAATGTTTTGAGAACAATTAACAAATACTACAGCCTTTAAATGTAAATGATGCTATGCTGCAGTGGAGGTTGATCTAAGACTACAGGATAATGGGCACATGGTGGTAATGTACTAAAAGATCACGACTTATAACTAGTAAAACAAGGGAGCTGCCTATGGGCCCCTCCCTGAGAGGGGTGCCTCATTTGCATAACAATACCTTTACATTTTAGTTTATTTACATTTCATACACAGACCCTATCTTCTCTAGCCATATGTCATAAGCATAATCTTTTGAGGGAAAGGGGAAGTAGGTGGGTGCGAGGTGGCAGGTTTGCAGTATGGGCAATTTCCTGTGTCACCACTCTGCTCCTCTGTGCACACTGACATGTAGGCGGTATCAATTCATTCTACTACCTTTGCCTACTACAGAGATGCCAAGTATCCCCCTCTACCAGGGCTTGAAAAGATCATAAACAGCTTACTGACTTTCTTTCCTTAAAAGCATAGCATGCTCTTGGTCCTATTTTTTATGGGTTCCCAGAATGGCCAACTAGGAATCCACCATCTCTGAACCGGTTAGTAAGTAAAAACCAGTGTGTCTGTTTAGTTTAATCTTGTGCCAAACCACCCGTGCTAGAAATTACTCACTCAACACTTGCTTACTATACCCTGAATTTTTAGGCTTATTGATCAGAAGCAGCAACAGGTTTGTCATTGAGGAGAAAGACAAAAAGATGTTCTTGAAGAACATTTTCTTAACTAGTTCTGTGTATCTGAGGATATTAAAATAAAATGTCTATTGTGTAATTTATCCATTATTAATTGCTTTCGGAAAGAAGGGTTGTTGTGAATTTTATGTTTACTTTAAGGGGAGGTGTGAGACTAAAAAGGTTAAGAACCCCTGTATAGATGGATGGATGGGTAGATATGTATTAGAATTTGTGCAGCACAATTGATTTGTTAGACCTACAGCTGTTGGTGGAGCCAACTATAGTGGTAGAGAAATGCAGATGCAGGGTGGTTAAGGAGTTTGTGTCTAGGGATGCCATATATGTAAATCCAGCCCTAATGACGGTAGCAGCATTTTGGCTGAGATGAATAAGATCCAGCATCTAAATTATGTGATTTACTAAAGCCTTTTTCCAAGTTAAATCACAGCCAAACACAGTGCATATTAAGCCAAAAGCGAGCTACGTGTTTTATGGGCATGTTATAGGTGCCCTTCATTTAAAACATTAGTCCTGATGTAGTCCTGTGTTTATTAAATGATAATTGGACTCTATACTCGGTGATCTGCTGTTATTCAGCATCTCGTCCTACAACCATGCAATGCAAAATAACAGCAGACATTTATAAATGTAAAATAAGCCCCAGGGCGTATTCTAATTTTTTTTATGCTTGGGGGGTGGGTTATTAAAATATAGTATAACCCTTCCCTGCCCTGATTTTAGCAAGGAGGGGTTTAAAAAATATTAAAAAATATGGGGTATCATAGGGATTTCCCTAATTTCCCTTTTATCAACATTCAAATTGGCCACAGAGGATAACATTAAAGGCTGGTGTTTTGTGATTCAGGTAATAGTTAAAAATAAATGATAGATAAAAAATATTTTTTCAAACACAGGGATCTCCCACCCATTTTATTAGTGGTCAATGGGACTGTAAAGCCTTATCCAACTCTTCACTGCCACTGATTCTTAAATAAATAGTGCAATAGCAAAATAACACATGGAGGGATTTAGGATCCCTCTGCCTAGCGCACACATTTGCCATATAGGGGGCCTGCGTTTAAAGATAAATGGATGTATCCCAGTATGGTGGGGTAAGGGGTAAATTAATAATTAAGTGTCCCCTACCAATCTATGCCCTACCCTAGCTCCTACTAGCTCTTTTGAGCTATGGTAGACTATTACCCCCCACTCCCACAAGCTGAGTCTACCAGTGGGCTAGAGTAGGGCCCTTAAAGGTTGGGCTAGTAATCCCTCCTCAGCCCTCATCCATAGCCTTTGTGCTAAGAACTGGAATGAAAAAAAGTGAGACAATCTTCATGACCCCCGTATAAACTGATTGACAGCCTGCAGTGTAAAGCTTGTTCTGGCAACTTTAAAATGATGCAAGAGAGAGTACTCAGACCAGACTCTGATTATGTTATGGTGGGTAGAGGGGTGCAAAAAGAAAATGAATAAAGAATATTGTGTCCTGGAAAAATATTGTGATAATAACAAAACAATAGAAATACATTTGATGGCACACAAGATCCATCTAGTATGCCCATTTGTTTTACCTTAAAGCTTGGATTAATTAATCCTCAGGGCAGGCTTCTACATATCCAAGGCATAGTTAAAAAAACATGGCAAACATATCAGATGAGGCACAATACTATTGATGAACAAAATATATTATATTGTACACAGAAAAACGAATACAGGTAGTCCCCAGATTAAGGATGAGATCCGTTCCTGACATTGTTCTTAAGTCAGATTTTTATGTAAGTCAGATCCATGATGAATAACATTAATAACATCAATAAAAACAATAGTATGAACAAATATGTAACTTTCTATCAAAGAAAGAGTCTTATAAACGGTCATAGGCTGTAATGATGCCTGAAGCTTGTTTATTGAGCCAAAAGTGCCTGTCATCCCATCCTGTTGACATTTGTTATTTCTCCAGTGGACTGAACCACACAGGCTAAGACTTTAGGGACTTAAGCCACACGGGCTAGGTCTCCCATGAGCTAAGTCTATAGGTGTTTGAACCACATCGACCTCAGATAATCTCTCGAAGTATCATGCAGTACATAGCCACCGGGTTCAACTCTCAAAGTCCATCAGGTGTGCCATTAATCTATTAATTTATTTTACATAGTTTTAGTCACAACATTCTTACATTGGAAGAAGATTATGGAGTGTGTTCTGTAGAATCAGAATTCAATTCTGTTGCTGGAGGAGGAGAACATAACACTGAGTTTCTTAAGGTATCTAGGCCTTGTGGCCTTGTAGCAGCTGATGTTCTCATTAACTGCATGGTAAATATTTGTAAAGCTCTCAATGTTAGGATCTTGCTAGTCGATTTTAACAAACCCTGCTTTAATGAGACAAAAGGCTTCAGCTAATTCTTTGATCATAAACTTTCTTGGCTCTGGATCTACTGATTCTTCATTTTCTTGTGCTTCTATCGGCTACTTCTCTATCTCCATAAGATCTTCATTGCTTAATTCTTGTCCAATTGCAGTGAGTTGCCGCAATGCACTACAGCTTGCCTGGCTTCAGTGATTTCTTCTTCTGTGAAGCCAAGAAATTCATCACTGAATTGAGGGCACCGTTTGTTTCACACCCCTTTTCATTCTTAATTGATTTACTTCCTCCCAAGAATCAGCAATGTTTTTGATGGCATCATAGATGTTATAATTCTTCCAGAACTCGCTCAAGGTCACCACATCATCTTCCGTTCAACTGCTTGAGTGAATGTACCCTGTAAGGAATACATCTTAATTGTAGAAATTACTTCCTGATCCATTGGCTGTAGAAACAATGTAGTATTAGGTGGCAAAAATATAATCTTTACATTAGAATGAAGGTCATCTAAAGATATTGGATGTCCAGGAGCACTGTCCAGCAAAAGCAGTTTTTTTCCCCCGAACCATGATGGTCCACAGCAGGAATAAAATAATAGGAGGAGATGCTTTAATAATGCTGCAAAGAGCTCATGGGTTTTCGAAGCAGTAAACAAGCACAAACTTGAGCTTAAAATGTTCAGATGCATTACTCCTAATCAATACGGTTAATCTGTCCTGCTTTATGCCCTGGTGCATTTTTTTTCTTTATTGGAGATGTAAGTTCTTTCAGAAATCTTTTTTTAGAACAATCCACTTTCATCTACGTTAAATATTTGTTCTGGCAAATAACCGCCCTCCTCAATAATTTCCTTCAAGATTGCAGGAAATTCGGTTACATCGACACTGGCTGCACTTTAATATTATGCAGATTTGCCCTATTTTTAAACAATTATACTAACCTTTACTTGCAACAAATTCTTCATCACAACTACCTTCACTTTCAACTTGTGTAGCTTTTAGAGTGTTGAAAATGTTTCAGGTTTTTTCTAGCACCAAAGCTAATAGTAATATTACACCTATTTTGATCTTTTAACCAAATCAATAACAACTTTTTGATTTCAATGATTAAACCACTACACTGCTTAATAATGACTGATGCTTTCATTTGAGCATTGCCTTCCACATGTTTCATTATTCTCAGTTTATCCTTTAAAATTGTTCTGATAGTTCAGCAACTGAAGCCTAATGCTTTCCCAATGAATGTTGTCGTTCATTTGTAACCTAATAACAATACTGTACAGTATTATGAAAAAATAACAATCTTACCTATATTGTATGATACTGTAACCATGCATTTATTAGCCCAGTGGACTACCACAGTTACGATTTTAGTCGATTGGATTCTGTCTGTCAAGAATTTGCCTCTCAATGCTGTAAATAAATTAATTCAGTCTGATGGCAAGTTCACCTCACTTGGGTTTACAAACAGGACAGTACTGTATAGTTTAATACTGTAAATAATTACATACTGTAAGTACTGTAACCAATAATACCAGTACTGTACTAAGGTTTTAAAAAACAATACAGTACAGTTACAGTGGATTTATATTATAAACTAGTGACTTGCCCATCAAAAAATGGCGGTCAATAAAATTTGAAGCCATGGCAATGCTGTTTGCCACACAATGTGAAGTGTTTTGTACTGTGAGGACCTTCGGCGCTGATTTTGAGCCTCTCCTCTGGTGTACTTTTACTCCTCTGATCAGCCTCTGCGCTCATCACAAAGACAGACACATATGTGTCTATTTTTGTAAATAATAATCAATTAATTAGTTACTTAATATACTTTACCTATTTATAATTAATATATCATCAATCAATAGCATGAAGAGCTAACAATATTTTTTCATTTTCCCACACCATATTATGTCCAGTTGGACGGTTGCTGGTCTGTGGAGATTTTTTTATCAATGTCCCAACTATGCATTAGATGTAGGCTGTGTGCACTAGGGCAAACCGTTGATTTATTTGTGTAAAGCGCTACTGTAGATGTGTAATGTTGTGATGTGCAAGTTCAGAGTGTAAAGTAGCATTGTTTGTGTATGTGCTATGCGGTTCACAAGTATTTGGCGTCCTTTGTAGTAGTGTATTTTGTACCTCTTACGTTCCTGTGTGAAAGTGGTACGCGGTTGGCGGTGTGTTGCGTGGTCCAGGGTACTGTAGCCTCGTTTTCATTTTTTTGGGCCGCCATTTTTTCTCTCGCTTAGCTGATTTTTGGGTGCCAAAACTCTTTTAAATCGACTTAGATTTGTGTTCCACCTCACTTCCAGATGTCCTGGCTGTTCCCCTGTGCTGTGTGTGATGTTTTTGTTGTTTTTTCTTGTGTGTATTTTTCGTCTATTTTGATTTTCGCGGTTTTGCCAGTAACTTTGTATCGCATCTTGTATTTTATTTTTTCTAAGTCCTGCGTGTCGTAATGTTTTTTTTTTCTAAGTCGCGCGTTCTCCAACTGCTTGCAGCCTAACCCGCCTTATTGAATTGCGAATCTGGTAATTAATTATGGCTCTATATAAGCACATAGGATATTTTTTTTACAGAAGTATTTAGTTAGTGAACTTCTATGCAAAAGCCAAGTCTTCAGTAACTAAAAACGTATTTAAAAAAAAGATGCTATGTGCTTATATAGAGCCCTATTCAATTGGGCGAATGACAATTTAATAAGTCAGGCAATGATCGGCCTTGGCGCTCATCGGCCCAAGTGCTGTGAGTTGTAGTGCCTTAACGGCTCACCTCTTTACGAGAGGCTCGCAGGCGATGAGCACCTTCGGCGCTCATTGCCCAAGTACTGTGAGTTGTAGTGCCTTAATGACTCACCTCGCTATGCAAGGCTCGCAGGCGATGAGCGCCAAAGGCGATCATCGCCCAAGTGTTGTGCGTGTTAGTGCCTTAACAGCTTGCCTCGCTATGTTAGGCTCACAGGTGATGGGCGCCTTTGGCTCGCATCGCCCAAATGCTGTGCGCGTTAGCGCCTTAATGGCTCGCCTCGCTACGCAAAGGCTCGCAGGCGATGAGCGCCTTTGGTGCTCATCGCCTAAGTGCTGCGAGTTAACGGCTCACCTCGCTACGCCTAAGTGCTCTGAGTTAACGGCTCCGAGTTAACGGCTCGGCCTGGCTTTGCGAGGCTCGCAAGCAATGAGCGCCTTTGGCACTCATCGCTAAAGTCGTACGCACCACTCAAAGCGTGGCAACGTCTCGTAGTTCAACAATTATAATATGTGATGTACCTGTACATCTTTTTTTTATGGGCAGGGAATTGAAGAATGATGCTGCGCCACTAACAAACGATGCTGCACCAATAAGGAACAAAGCTGCGCACTAACGAGCAGCAGACAAACTAGCTCTGAGTCACGTTATTAACTACAGAACGTTGTAAGTTAGGGTGTTTGTAAACTGGGGACCACCTGTATTCATATATGTCTGAAAAAAGATGAATTTGAAAGCAGTTTGATATGCTACTTGTAAGAATGTGTTAACCGGGAAGAATACAATTAGGAGAAATATTAGAAAAATCGAGTCTCAGCAAATGTTGATAGTCTCACTAATTTCAGTGAATTTGATTGAAGTTTAATATAAAAGTCAAGTATGAGGTTAACTTTCTTAAAGCTAACATTAGTGAAAGAAAAAAAGATCTAAGACAGCTATGGCATTAAGAGTAACAATCATATTTCTTCAGATCAAAGGAATAAAAAATTCTGTACAGATTACTTAACATTTTCTCTATTGTTTAATATTGAGGACTGTTTGCTGTGGGTAATAAATTATATATATATATATATATATATATATATATATATATATATATATATATATATAGTTATAGTTACATTGTACTGGCATTTGTTCTATGTACATACATGGGTATTTGGCACATATTTGGGTAATTGTTCATAAAAATAGTGTAATGGTCATAGAAGATGAAGAAAAATAACTTAATGATACATGGCCATACAAAATATTTAAACTGACCATTAACATTTGCATTTTACTAAATGTTATATTTTGTTTTCCAAATGAAGAAAATGGTTTTCATCTTAAATTTGATCTTTTCTAAAACCAAATCTAACCTTTTGAGAAAGCTGCTCCTAGTACAGTGAAGTTGCTGTCATGTGCAATAAAATAGAATGAAATCAATACTGCCCATATAGGGCATATCAAGTCCCTACCAGAATATATATTTGCTGGACCAAGAAAATATGTGAATATTATTTCTGGCAGAATCTAGGACTAACATGTTAATACCAATGTGGTGGTGATTTATATGGTTGGTTTATTCAAGAGGAGTTTTTAAATAGTGTGAATGAATATATGTTATAATCAGGTTTGCAAAGAATCACAGTAGTAGGATTACATCTGTTACAATTGTTACATTTTATTAATACAAAACTGTATCAGCAAGGAGTTCAGGTTGTCACTCTGCCATTTGAATTACTTTGTGTACTTGGCAATATAGTAGCAAGGTCATCATATAGCAGTATACTTTATGTGTATTGTCACAACTCATATTTTAGGGATTCAGTACACCCCTGATTCTCCTACTGTAGCTTATAGGAGCAATCTGCAAGTTGTGACTTTTATATTCTTCTCGGCACCCAGCATTTTAGATCAAAACATCAGAAACAGGACAAATCAGACCTGCAAAACCATTAGTTTAGTGTAGAGGCACTGACCTGTTATTTTAGCAACAATGCAATATATTTAAATCATACAGTAATCAATCACACAAGATGAATTAATCTTCCTGTCACGACTTGCTTCTTCAATGGGGCTTGACAAGAACCTAGTTCAAGCCTACCCCAGCAGGACTGTGTAGTTCTTACTACCTCTGGTACAGAAGATGGCCTCAGGATATCAGGAACATCATATAATCCCTTAGAATTGCTGATGACACTAAGTTGTGCAAGGTAATAAAATCAGATAATGCTGTAATTTCCCTACAAAGGGATTTGCATAAATTAGAGAAATGGGCGGCTAAATGGCAGATGAGATTTAGTACAAATAAATGCAAGGTTATGCATTTGGGAAGGAACAATAGCCATGCAATCTATAATCTTAATGGAGCAAATCTAGGGTTATCAGATATTGAAAGGCATTTGGGAGTACTAGTGGACAACCACCTAGGTAACAGCGCTCAAAGCCAAGCAGCGGCTGCAAAGGCAAATAAAATATTAGCATGAATTAGGAAGGGTATAGAAGCAAGGGAAGCAAATATAATTCTGCCACTATACAAAGCCCTAGTACGCCCTCATTTGGAATATGGAGTACAATTTTGAGCACCACCTCATAAAAAATACATTTTAGAGCTGGAAAAAGTACAGAGAAGGGCTACAAAACTGATAAGGGGAATGGAGGGGCTAAGTTATGAAGAAAGACTAACAAAATTAAACTTATTTTCGCTAGAAAAAAGGTGTTTACGAGGGGATATGATTACCTTATATAAATACATCCAGGGTCAATATAAGGCTTTGTCAAGTGAACTTTTTGTAGCAAGAGATTTTCAACTGTCAAGAGGACATCCTTTGAGGTTAGAGGAAAAAAGATTTCACCTTAAACAAAGAAAAGGGTTCTTCACAGTTAGGGTGGTTAAACTGTGAAATTCTCTACCAAAGGAGGTGGTGACAACGAATTCGATATTTTTGAATAAAGAGGGCATTCAAGGCTATCCTAGATAACTAGCAAAGGAATATTGATCCAGGGAGTTTCTGGGGTCAGGAAGGAATTTTGCTTTTTTCCCCCTTATGAGACAATTGGCAAAGTTTTAATGGGTTTTTTTTTTCTGTTTGCCTTCCTCTGGATCAAATAACAATTAACAATTAATAATAAATAGTCCACATTAAAAAGATCAATAGAGATCTAAAAAGGTTGAACTTGATGGACTAACTCTTTATTCATCCTCCAATACTATACTATTAATAATTATTTAATCAATAATTTAATTAATAACTAATCTGCATATTCCAGATCGGAGGAGATCTTAACAGGTTGAACTTGATGGACTGAAAGTCTTTTTTCAACCTTAATTACTATGTAACTATGTAACTATGTAACTATGTAATTAGGATTAATACACATAATGACACTTACACCTTGTCTATGTAAGTGGATACCACTGTGTACATTTATTAGTTGGCACATTTTATACAATATTCTGGCACACAGGCTGGCCAATCAGTAAAGCCCATCCCTAAATAATAGGCTGCCCCGTGCTTACTGGGAAAACCCTGAGGTCAGGGTTATTAGCTGCCAACCCCCCACTCAGTTTAGTAGCCTGAACGTCTAAGATTTCACCATTGCTTTCTTTCCTGCTTCCTATTCTCTCTAGGGGGTAATTTGAGAGCCATTGTCTCTCAGTTTTGCACCTTACTTCTTCTAATCTATACATTCAGGGACTGACCCATGCTAGTAGGTAAACAAATTGCTTGTGGCACTACACCATTTGAGGTGCCACAAGGCTAGATACATTTATGGCAGGAACATGGAGGCCTTTTTCCATACTGTACTGGATTCCCTTATGACCAAGCACCTCACAACTGATGACCCCCTCTGCTGGGAGACCCTGGCAATACACCTCACTAAACTCTCTGAGGAAAATGCAGCATGTGGACACCAAACTTGCCTGTGTACCCCCTTTGCATACATAAGGCTGCTCACACACTGCTCTACATAATAAACATCACTTAGTGATCCCAACATTAATTATTGAGGCCTACCGTAAACTACACATAGCACCATCATGTCAGATTTCTTAGCAAGTCCACAGACTGGAATTTCGAATAACCAGATATCAGGTTTCACCAAAGGGTCCACATAGTCCATAGACCCCCAAACGTTCAGTGGTGGGGACCCTCCTGGGCATGACATGTATATACCATTTAATCAGTAGTTATATATTAGACATTCCGGTTCCCTTTTGCGATTCTATATTGCTTCATCTAGATTAGGTTGTTGAAGCGCCCTTCCAGATAGGAGGATCCCTTTGAGGGATAAAGACTCTTTCTCTTTCATATATTTTTATGCACACTGTCAATTAAATTTTATATTATTGTTAGCTTTATAATATTGAGGTATTATTGGGCTAGCCACAAAATCCTCGTTATCACTTATTTATGAGTTCAAGGTGGAAAACCACTTGGGAATTTTAGTAATGTTTTAAACATTACCAATAAATTCCAAGGTTTTATTTGTCAAGCACCAGAATAATAAATATTGGGCTAGTGTAAAAGCTCTTTAGGATAATGTATTTGATTTAAAAAATAAATTATGATCTTATGTTGGTTCTTTTGAGAAGATATATGTTTAATTCTGTCGGGTAATGCTTATTTATTTTAAATTACAACCTATTAAATTGTAACTGGCATGCATTCAGAACATTATTTTCCTTTTTCCTTGTACTTATTTTGTTTTGTCTGCATATAATTATTAGATAATTAAATACAGTTTTCTAACAGTGCTGTTTTATCCACATGTATTACCTTCCAGTAAAATCAACTAAATACTGTACAAGAATAATGGATATCCTATTGTGATAAAACTGTTTTTTTTTTGTTAGATTTTACAAAATGTAGGAGGTTTGCATTTAGTAAATTAACTAATAATATAACTGAATTTTGTCTGACAACATTTTGTTCTGATTATTCAAATATGTTCTCAAGTAATTAAAGATAGACTATCCAAAGATGCCAGGCAATCCATTTTGTTGGTCATTAATGAAGCCAATTAAGAGTTGATGTCAAGGCTCTGGATTGTGTCCAGTACATAAGCAACATATATAATTACTCTGCTGATCATAAAAAACAATTGAACAAAAACTTCCATCTGATAGGTCGCAGATTACTAAAAGTTGGTTTTGTTTGTTTTAAAGCCTGCACAACAACATATTTTACTGCTCATTGAAAATTGCTCTGTATAGGCCAATGATAAACAAATGTCACTTCCAGTCTTAAAATACATGCAGAGTAAATGTATTTTGAGACCACACGTTTATTTATTTTCACACTTTATTTATGTATATACCTTTGTTTTCTTTTTGTTTCTCACTGGGCTTATCTGGCAAAATCATTTAGATCTGGTAACAAACACATTTTCAGTTTTTAGTTTACCTGTATCCAGTCCCATATACCCCTTCTAGATTGCTACCATGTCGTGTTGAAAAGACTGTTATACCATGCAGGGTCACCCAAGATGGTAAAGTCATAGCATAGAGTTCAGACAAATTGTGGTCCACTTGAGAAGGAACTGGCAGCCCACTCCAGTATTTTTGTCAAGATAGCCTCATGGATAAGTACAACCAGAGACATAACGATCAGCCCTCAAGCCAGAAGGTGTTTACCATATTACTGGAGAAGAACAGAGGGAGAGTACAAGTAGCGCCACATCTAATTAAGTGGTTGTGCTAAAGTAAAGGTGATACCATGCTGCAGATGTGCCTGGAGGGGAAAAGAAAGTCTGCTGCTGCAAAGAACAATTCAGCATAGGAACCTGGAACCTTCGAACTATGGACCAAGGCAAACAGGGTGCAGTCAAACATGAGATGACAAGGTTAAACACTGGTATTTGGTTACAACCCAATAAATGACAGAATGATTTCAATTCAAATTCAAGGCAATGCATTTGACATCATAGTAATACCAGTCTGCGCACCGACCATGGTTGCTGAATAGGCTGAAGTTGTCCAACTCTGAGGATATTCAACACGTCATAGATATAACACCAAGAAAAGGTGTTACTCTTGTCATGGGAGATTGGAATGCTAAAGTAGCAAACTATATTACACCTGGGACTATGGCATTGGAGTAAAAAATGAAGCAGGTCAGAGATTAGTACAATTGTCAAGATTATTCTCTGATCATAATAAACATTCTCTTCCAACAGCCTCAGAGATGACTCATGAATGGACATCACCAGGTAGACAATATAGAAATCAGATTGATTATATACATTGTAGCCAATGATCGAGCAGCTCTATACAGTTAACAAAATAAATAATATCCCCAGTGAATATGGAGTAAAGGTAAAGAATAGATTTAAGGGACTAGACATGATAGATAGAATGACTAAAGAACATTGGACAAGAAGTTGTGACATTATTCAGAACACTGCTACAAAGAATATCCCCAAAAGTAAGAAAACTAAGGGTCCTCTATTGCAATTACAGGTGGTTCAGTAACAAAGTAAATTTCCCTAGCTATGCTATTCCCCAATCCCCAAAACATTGCAAGAGAACTGCTATGAGTGACTGCTGCACGACAAAGCAAAAAAGCATGGCACACATCTCCACTGATTTTTGCACTGCTAAAAGATTACGAGTTACTCCGTTAGACTGTTCAAAACCCTATGCTAATAAGATTTGACAGATAGCTCACAAACCAGGGCAGTGGCAAAAAAATGGAAGAATTATTACAGGCACCAAAGATCACTTGCAAATGGTTTTAAAATCATTGCTGAGTGCCACAGCTGGGACAGTATAGCACAAAAAAAAAAGTACGAGACGCAAAAAATTACGAGATTAGCGGCCGGACTTAGAAAAATAAACATTACGACCTTGCAAAAATACGACCCTAACAGCCGAGCCGCGCGCACCTGAAAACATTAAAAACACAATAAATACACACAAAAAATACATAAAAATCTTACCCACAGCAAGGGGGGTGTACCCAGGACCTCTGCAAGTAAAGTTACACCTCAATTTAAGTCCAAATTCCCGAGTTCAGACACACGAAAATCCCCTAAGCGAGAGAAAAAATGGCCACCGAAAAAATGAAAACGAGGCTCAAAGACCCAGGACCGCCCAGCCACCTACAACTTACCCAAGAAGGGATCCGAGATAAGCTCGGAAACCCGCATTAACCCCAGGGGATCCGAGATAGCTCGGAGCCCTGCATTAACCCCACATTAACCATCACAGTGGGGGTCCAGATTGCATGCGATCGGGAACCCCCGCTGCAATCAAAATTCAAAATTCCTGCATTACAGGTCCTTAAAGGACCGTAAAGGTCCTTAAAGGCCCAGTTGTAAAAGAAAAAAAATATACACTGTCACCCTGTCAATCATGGGGGTCAATACATACCCCCATAAAACTCTCATTATGCTGTCACTCATGGGGGTCAATATAGACCCCCATAAGCCCTTCTTTAACCCTGTCACTCATGGGGGTCAATACAGACCCCCATACACCCATCATTAACCCTGTCATTCATGGGGGTCAATAGAGACCCCCACAAGCCCTTCATTAACCCTGTCACTCATGGGGGTCAATACAAACCCCCATAAGCCCTTTATTAACCCTGTCACTCATGGGGGTCAATAATGGAGAGTGAAGTGAGAAGGATCAAGGACCATCATGACACTAAGTATAAACACTATACTGCACTATACCACCCCCAATAAAACATTAAATATCAACTAAACACCCTCTACACTAACCTATTAACATCTACACTACCTACCCCCTATTAACCCCCACCACTCTAACTACAGAAAATAAAAAAGCCTGAAGTCACACAAAAAAAAAATCTATATTACATTAAATAAAAAACCTAACTAACAAAAAAAATAAACTACATTACAGAAAATAAAAAAAACCTAAGTCACAAAAAATAAAAAAAGGAACATTACAGAAAATAAAATAAAAACATTACAACCCCCCCTCACTACAGAAAAAAAAATACACACCTGAAAAGGAAATACATATAATACAAATACATACAATACAACAATACAAATACATACAATTACAATACAATACACCCCTATCTAATATACATGACACAATCTATCTAAATAGCATAATCTAATATACATGCTATCTATATAATACTACATCTCCAATCTATCTAAATAAATACCACAATCTATCTACAATACATCCTATGCTATCTATATAAAACGCATACCCCTAGCTAACATACAATAAATGCTATCTATATATTAACTAATCTAAGTCTAAGCTAAAATAAAATAATTAAGACCACTTACCTTTGCAGATGTCCATTGGGATCAGCCACCTATGAAAAAAAAAAAAAAAAAAATTGGTGCAACACGTTTACAGTTCTAAAATAAACATTCTATACATTCTATACATTCTAAATATTCTACTCACCTTTCCGGCATGTCCCGTCCTTATCCTTTTAATCCTTCTCTGGCGCGGCACATGTTAAAAAAAACACAACATTAATACACATACATCAAAATAAAATAAACATAATCTACATTCTACTTACCTCCCCGCGATGTCTCCGGCCTCCTCCGGATCCTCTTCTGCCACGCCCTGTATAAAAAAAATAAAATATATATATACTTACATCCGCACTCCCGGACATCCCCGTCGCTAATGATGCTCCAGGAGACTTTTCCGGAAGAAAATAAGCAATAGCGCCTTCTGATTGGTTCCTACACTGAAATCTCTTGCAGATAAGGCAGAATTTACAGATGTGTCCAGACTGAATATTGCGAGTGAAAAGATCAACATAAACGTGTAACTTAGGGGAAAAGAGCTCACACCGAAGACTTACTGGTATACCACAAATTACACCACTCGATTAGCATGGGGCCTAAGAAGGCAAATGTAAAGAGATAGAGAAAAGATAACAGAACGGCAAAGTCAAGAGATCTATTCAAGAAAATTGGTGATAAAAGACTAAAATGGTAGGGACTTAACAGGAGCAGATCAAATTTAAAACAAAGAGGTGTAGGGAATACACCGAAGATCTATACATCAAGGATTTTAACAGCATTGCTAACCTCAAAAGTTTGTCCAATGAGCTGGGACCAGACATCTTGGAGAGTGAAGTGAGAAGGACCATAGGAAGCCTTGCTAATAACAAGGCTGTGGAAGTTGATGGAATCCCAGCTAAACTATTGAAAATCCTACAAGATGATGCTGTGAAAGTTTTGCTGGACTTATGCCAACAAATTTGAAAAACTCAACAGTGGCCAGTAGACTGGAAAAGGTCATCTGCAACCCAATTCCAAAAAAGACAGTGCCAAAGAGTGCTCCAATTATTGAAAAATTGCACTCATTTCACATGCCCGAAAAGCAATGCAGGGATTACCAGATGTGCAAGCCAGGTCCTTTGCAACATGTTAATGCTGCTATTGTTTTTGCCTTGATCTTAACCCATGTATAGCGCTATGTAATAGGTTGGTGTGTTACAAATAATACGATAATAAAAATATTAATAATAACAACTGAATGGTTCAAAATTGGGAAAGGAGTACGAGAAGGTTATATATTTTCACCTTATTTATACACCTGCTAAATGGAATACATCATTTGTAAGTCCTGACTGAATTAATCCAAAGCAGGAATCAATATTGTTGGTAGAAATATCAACCACATCAGATACACAGATACTATTCTGATGGCTGGAAATGAGTAAAGGGCCTCTTGGTGAGTGTGAAAGAGCGTGCAAACGCTGGCCTCTTGCTCAAAGTTAAAAAGATTAGGTTCATGGCAAACTGTAAACTCAGTTTCTTGCAAATAGCTGGGAAATAAGTCGAGGCAATTACATATTTTCTTTTCCTGGGCTCACTGCAGCCATGAAATTAAGACTTCTGGGGAGGAAAGCTATGGCAAGTCTGGACAAGCAATTACATAACATTACATTATAAACAAAGGTCTGCATAGTTAGATGAATGGTATTTCCAGTAGTAACATACAGGTGTAAGAGAGGGGCAATAAAGAAGGCTGAGCGTCATAGAAACAACGTCTTCAGAAAACTGCTTAGAGTCTCCTGGGCTGCAAAAAGATCAAATAGAGGAAATCGAGCCAAACTGTTCACTGGAAGGTAAGATTTATGAGGCTAAAGCTAAAAAAATGTGGCCATATCATGAGAAAGCAGCATTCCCTAGAGAAGACTCTGATGTTGGTAAAGATTGAAGGCACAAGAAGAAGGGGATTACAGAAGTGAAGATGAATAGATGAGGTCACTGAAGCAATGAACATAAACTTGAAGGAGCTCAGAGTTGCAATGCTGACAGAGGTGTCTGGTGTGCTGCAGTCTATAAGGTCACAGAGGATCAGACACAACTGAATGACTAAATAGCAACAAGTCACCTATATGTTTCATTGGTATTTTTTAAAATATTACTTCAATAAAAGTTATATTTTTATTCTATTAATATTACCAGTGCTTCTGTTCTTTTTGTATAATTCTATTTTATTTTAATGTTTATTTATTCTTCAGTCCCATTTTATTCTGCATCTCTTTCCAGTTTAGGGGTGTGTTTTTATGTTTATATCCTACTTATCTTCCTTTCTATCCTGTTTATTTATTAAAAATATTTATATAGTACTTCTTTCCTTATAGGAGATGAACTTGTGTTGTAATTCAGCATACAATATGAAATGTTAGCACCTTTGCATAAGTCTAAATATTTGGCTAGATTGTGCTGCAATTGATGTGGATACTAAAGGGCCTAATCTTGCTGACTCGTCATAAAATAATATTAAACAGTAATATATATCCTCCTCCACTTTATATTTATAGACATATAGAAACATTTTTTATGAGAATGGAGACTTCTTCGTGTTAATATAGTTTTCATCTTTCAGAGATTCTTTATTAATTCATCATGTACATAATTTATTTCAATTACAAAATAAAACAGCAATGCATTTGAATGTTTACGATTTTATTACAGACACTTTCTTTTATTATGGTTTACATATCTTTATTAATAGTTTGAGTAAATCACAGTGATCATATTTACTATGCACTGATCATATTTACTATGCACTGATAGCCAATAGTAGTCATTTAGTATTCCATTTTAGGCTATGGAAGATTTTTTTCTTGCTATTCCTTGTTTTATAATAGTTTACAACTGTTGATATGAAGTTATGATTTTACATATACTACATTCATTTGTAGATTTTTAAATACACCTAACTATTCATGTTATTAGCAAAAGCAATTAAAGTTGTAAAGGGTCAGTTTCTCTAAGCTATGTTGGAGATGATCACGTTAAAAATATAAAAGAGGAACTGCTAAGAAATATCTTCCTTACAGTCAATGTGATTATTATTATTATTATTATAATAACATACCCTGAAAAAAAACTAATTATTTCAATTAAATTAGCAAAGATTTAACTTGGAAAAGGAAAAACACAAATAGTTTCACAGGACAAATGTTCAAATATAAATTCTCCATTGCTTAGCTACCCCACAGTACAAGTACAACACAAGAAAGATATTTCTTAGCACAACAAGTCTTTGTAGAGAGGAGAGAACAAAAGGTCCTGGACCTCAGTGGATGTTGCTCGTTATATAAACTGGATGCACTCAAGAAAAGTTAATGGAAATGTTAAGGATCTGCATTATAGAGAAAAATGCCACAGAAAAATTGTTTTTATTTTAACACAGGGAGGTAGATAACATCGGGTATATTGCCTTTAATTTAGCTGATTTTATACATATATGCTATTTGATTAATTCCCAGTTATTCATGGTTATTAAGTATAGAATGACTTTCATAAAATGCAATTACTATTAAGGTCTTATTTTTTTTTTGATGTTGTATTTATTACAAGTGTATTTTGTTTAAAATGTCTGATATTTTCATGATGTTAAAAGTGTTTTCATTTATTAACTATTATACACCATTTTTCTTTACTGTGACCATCTATTGTTTTAATTTCTTTCCTTAAAGGATCACTGAAGTGTATTTTTTATATTATGCTCTTTTGAAAATATTTACTTGACATTGGGCAAAATATACTGAGAAACAAGTATATAAACCAAAGGGAGTTAATTTAGAAGAATATATCACAATACAAATAAAAAGTTATTACTACATGGAATTTAAATCAAGCTTAGTAGAGATGCTACAATGGAAATGCAATTAAATTAATATAGAACAACTAAAAAACAAAAAACATCATCACTCTTAACAATACAAATGTAATATGTATAAATAAAAAATAAAAATATAGCAATTGATAAAGATAAGAACTTAACCCCTCATATTAATATAAATTCAATATGTATAAAATATTGAGTAAGAATGCACAAACAATAAAACTGTTTATATCAACAAGAATCGGATCTATACAATAGTGATTGGCTATAGTTTCACTTTCAGTTTCAAGTGGAGCCTCCTTTTTGAGATTTAGGACATGAGATTTAGTCCCAAATTCTGCAATTACATGACTACTGATGCTGACATCATAAATGCAAAGCCTTCTGATTGGTTAGATCAAATCACGTGACAGGGATGCCGTTAACACATTACTAGTTGTACTGACATCGTCATTAAAAAACAAGTGGCTATTTAAACCCCCAAAATGCTGCAGACAAGTTGATAGGCTTTGCTAAAACTTAACTTTTATTATATCCTTAGAAAAAATACTGTACACTAAATATTAAACAACTATGATTAAAATATAAAAAAAGAGAAATTCTATCTCCTTAATTCCTCTCCCAATTCCTTAAAATGGAATAGACATTATTGAAAACCCAATGTTGGTATGTATAAGATGATATGTAAATAATTGTATGTAGTTTTTAACTTCAATCTGCTAAATTGAGTAATAAAAGTTTGGGAAGGTTGAAAAGAATTATAAAGAAATTATGCCTATTATAATATGTCAATATGGTACGAGTATACCAGTTAGCAGATGGAAACGGAAGACAACCTTTTGTATCTTAACCTAATAGGGTCTCTACAAATTTCAAACTATTTTTCTCCTTCTAAGAACTTTATAGGGAATTGAGTCATGTTTGGGGCACCAGACTAGCTGTGCTTTCCAGACAGGAGGCAGCCTATTAAGGATAAAAAAACTGTCTCTACCTCAACTATTCTCTTTTTTCCTAGATGTTAACAGAAATCTTTTACAGCGGCTTGAAAATACAGTCTAACCAATAGTATCCAGTTTTGCTTTAATGAAGGGGTACATTTGTCCTTAATAGGATAAGTGTCCTGAAAGTGACCTTTGATTCCTATGTTGATATGTATAAGATGATATGTAAATAGTGGCGCATCTCCCCACCGACCACATATATCTCAGTTTTCCTGTTACAGATCCCTAATAAGCACACATCAATTTTAGATCTATGTTTGTTAGTATCTTAGCAATGGGAGGCAATTCTTATGTGACTTTCAAATGGGATCGGTCTATTCATTTAAGTGTATATACAGGTGACAAATTACCATAAACAAATGGGATATCACTTAATGGGAACATAGGTCACATCTACTCTAATAAAAAGAAAAGCTAAGTAATCAGTTTGAGCCCTGGCTAAGATACCAACAAACATATTGAACATCTAAAATGCATGTGTGCTTAATAAAGATCTGTAACAGGAACATGGAGATATATATGGTTTGTGGGGAAATTCATCATTATTTACATATCATCTTATACATACCAACATTGGGTTTTCAATAATGTCTCTTCCCTTTTAATAATTTGGAGAGGAATTCAGGAGATTTTTTTTATATTTTAATAATCGTTGTCTAATATCTAGTGTACAGTTTGTTTTCTAAGGATATTATAAGTGTTTAGGACACTAACTTGATTCAACCCTGTGAAATTTGAATACTTGGGGTAATTGTATGCTACCGATTCTATTGGAGCAATCAGAAACACCAATAAAAACATCTATTCAGTGTTTGATAGAAGGGTTGAAAGTTGTTTTTGGCTAAGTATAAGGGCAAGCGTAGGAAGACAGGGGTGCAAAGGGCATGGGTGGGCACATCTCAACCAGTACAGCATGTCGGTATGTTGATGGGGCATCAACAAGTAGTTGCAGAAAATTCAGAAACTAAAACCTAGAACTTCTTCTGTCCTTAAGGTGGCGGACACGGCCCTTAAGAAGCCTTCACTGTGCTCTATTGGTCCCATTGGCGAACATGTCACTCTTGAGTTAAAAGAGAAAATCTGGCAAAGCGAGTTTATAGAGATTTTTAGTTTGCTCCCGCTTGATCAATTTTTGGAGTTCAAGCATGATGATAAAAAAGAGGACTCAAAAAAATAGGAAGACGAGCGTAGACATAGGTACAGAAAAATCCCCAAAACATTTGCTAATTGGCTCCAGACTTATGTTATCATGGCTATTATCATAGAGGGAAAACAGCCTGAGTGTTGCTCTGCACTCTTCTGTTACTTGGATGAGATAGAGGGTATTCACAGAACATATGGGTAGCTGGCATGTTGGCAATATGATGAAAAGTTGTGTCAAACGTTAGCAGTGAGGCCCGAGATGCAGTAGGATGATCGAGACATGGGGAGCTGGTTGAAAATTGTAACCTCTCTAATGTCCAACAGCGGAAATTCAGCAACAGGAAATGCTTATAACGAGAGCTTGTGAAAATGGGGCACGTTGTGTAAATTCAGGCACAAATGCTCTGAATATAGTTTAGGTCACCAGCTCCTTTGTTGCTTCAAGAGGAATAAGTCACAAAAGGCAAATGTTGTCGCTTTAAAGGGGGAGGACCCCAGTCCTGGCAAAAAAAGAGAGTTCACTAGGGTTCGGTCAGCTGATGCTGATTTACTTTACAGTGGTTTTACAGATGGTTTTGTTATTCCTTCTATCTCAGGAGGGGTTTAGATTCCCACTTAACCTGAAATCGTAGAGCGAAAACCCTGCTTTAGTTCAAGAAAATCTGTGAAGTAAGCTTGGGTAGAATGGAGGGCCAAATTTTGAAAGTACCTATTCCCAATTTAAGGGTTTCACCTTTAGGTTTAGTACCCAAAAAAGAAACAGGCCTCTTTCGCTTGATACATCCCTATCTTACCCTGAGTGTTCATCAGTTAATGATGGGATCGGGAAAGACTTCGCATCAGGGAATTATGCATCCTTTTCTCATGCCATTGATCTTGTAAAAAGAGCGGTCATCACCTTCTGGGCTGTTACGTTAATGGTCAATTTTTTGTAGATCTGTGCTTGCCCATGGGCTGTGCTATTTCTTGTTCTTATTTTAAAAAGTTCAGTCATTTTCTTCAATGAGTTACCAGCTGTTTGTCTGGTTTAGATTCAATCAACAATTTGTTGTGAATGGGTCCATCGGGTTCCAGGAAGTTCTGTATTCCATTAGCGGCATAAAAAACTGAGGGCCCAACACATGTTCCAAATTTCCTGGGTATTCAGATTTACAATCAAGCAATGGAATGCAGGGTACCATTAGATAAGGTGGTAGATCTAAAAGATTTTGTGGTAAAGGTTATGAGTTCTAAAAAAGCAGTTATTTTGGGGTAAACTAAATTTTGCATGCAGAATCATACCTATGGGCCATATTTTTTCGAGGAGACTGTCACTGGCCATGGATGGAGTGACTCTGCCCATTCATGGGTATTGTTCCTTAGACACTTTACCGGCCAGACGGCATTATGCAAGATCCTTTGCAAAATTCAGAGTTAGGTTTGTTTACTAATGAGGCAGGCTCAAATAATTTTGGGGTGTACTTTAAGGGCCATTGTTGTGCAGAGGCATGGCCAGTGAAATGGGGAATGGAAATATTAAAGAACCTGTCTTTCTTGGAACTATTTACAATTGTCATATCCATCTTTTTATGAGGTCACTGCCAGCGCGATCACCATTTGGCCTTCCATTGTGATAACTTGGTGGTTGTGCAGGCAATTAATACTGCTTCCGCTACTTTGTTACCTGTAGTTAACTTGTTAAAGAGATTGGTTTTAAAATTTCTGCAGTTTAATATATTTTGTGGGGCAGTTCATATACCTGGTGCCCATAGCTGATGCCCTTTCATGGTGGCAGAGATTCCAGTTAGCAGCTCCAGACCCAGATCTATATCGGACACCAATGCCGCAAACACTCTGGGATTTAGGCTACCAAGTATAAAATTATTGATTCTGGTAACCTGTAAGCATTATGTAAAGGTATGGAATGACTGGGGTAATTTCCATAGAGAGGCCTTGTGTGAGAAGCCTGGTGGTGACACCTTTCAAGTTTAATAGTTTTATATTTTACAAAAAACACTCACAGGGTACATCACACACTGCCGTTATGAGCATTTTGTCAGGTTTATCATTTTTCTTTTATTATTAAAGGATGGGAAGATGTCACTAAGGCTTTTTTTTTGCTAGTCAGGTCCTTAAAGTTATACGCAGGGTTAGCAGTACTAAAACTTGTGATAGGAGAAGGCCTGTGTCATATTCTCTCCTACAGCGGTTAATGAAGCCGTTACAGCGTTTATGTAATCCTGAGTATGAATACACGCTGTTTACAGCTGCTTTTTCTATTGCATTTTTGGGGGCTTTTAGAATAAGTGAATTAGTGACACCATCAAAATTGGTTGCGGGTGCCCTATTATGGACAAACATAACAGTGAAAAAGACATGATTGTTGGTATTGTTATGCAAATCCAGAACAGATCAGTTAGGCAAAGGTAAGGTTATTGTTTTATACCCCATTGAAGGCACTTGTTACCCCTATAATTGCATGCTGCAATATATCAGTTTCCGTCCTCCGGGTGGGGGTTCATTTTTTATTCATGTGGATAGGTCTAGCCTGTCTAGATTTAAATTTCAGGAGGTCTTAAAATTCTGTATTTCATCTCTTAGTTTGGGACCCGTTCCTTTAAATAGGGGCAGCAACTGAGGCAGCTAATTTAGGTTTAGAAGCCAGTGTAGTTCAGTTTGTTGTGAGGTGGAAATCAAATGCTTTTCGTGCTTATGTTAGCCATCATTTATTGGTTTGATGAGTTTTTTTGCTTTTGGGGAATCCTTTTCAGCTATGGATTCTAGGTCATTCTTTTATTTACTGGGCCAAAGGATCGGCAGCAATTCAGAATAGAGGCTTTCAATGCCACAGAAATGAATATGGCCCTCATTCAATTGCGATTTGGCCAATTAAATAGGGGTCTAAATAAGCACATAAGCATATTTTTTTAAAGAAGTTTTTAGTTAGTAAGTATCTATCCAAAAGCAAGGTTTTTATTAACTAAAAACTTATTTAAAAAAATATGCTATGTGCTTATTTAGAGCCCTATTCAATTGGCCAAATCGCAATTGAATGAAGCCCTATGTGTTTATACGTTTATTTAGCCCTTCCAATTGGGTAGTTGTTCACTTGGGGGGTAATGATTTGGGTTTGGTCCCTATGAAGGAGTTGATTAGGGTCATGAAGAGAGATTTCATGCATGTTTTGAGTTGTTTCCTGGTCTGTTTATAATTTGGGCAGAAATTATTCCATTGGAGAGCAGCCAAGGACCCTGTTAAGTTAAATAGGGCTAGATTAAAGTAAAAAAAAATGTAATCTTGTGTAAGGCGTTTAGGGGGATTTGTTTTATTTTTAAGGTTGGTGTTCGACAGGGCCTAGCTTTTTTGGTTGGCAGAGCTAGCCGTATTGGCAGGGGGTGATTGCTCGCAACAGGCTGAGCCCAATTATTTTGGTGATGGTCTTAGACCACGGTTGGTCCGGAGGCCTCCTGGGCTTGGGGTTCCTGGAGGCCTCAGTTGGGTTGGGCTAATTTATACTTTCAAGAAATCACTGCTGTTGTTATGTTTGTTTATCAATAAAGCTGTTGCCTGTTTTAATCCCACATTTTGTGTCACTTGTATTATTTGGGTGGGGGATATTTCATGGGTCTTACACGGACTCAGTCACTTATGCTTAGGTCAATTAATCCTAATGGATTGCATAGGGATGGGGGCTACTGCATGTGAAAGACCAGTAAGAAAAGAACAGGTTATGGCATAAATTATTGGCGTCAACATGTAAGAGGATATACACTGTTTGAGATAATAAGAAATTAGAATGGATTTGAATGTCACTAGCCAAAAAAGATCCTCTCTTTAAACATTTGCTCTTAAAGGTCAAACCACTTGGAGTGTATTGGCAGCAGGTGAATGCCAGAGACTCTTTCAACACTTATAAATAACTTTCATAATTCTCTAATTAATTCCCTTGTCTTATCAAAAGAAGTGTACAGAATGTAAAGATCTTTGAGCGTTCTGTCATTCACCACTGTGTGTTGGCAGGAATGATCGGAAACGATGCCATATCTACTCTCATGTGTTAATTCAATGAGCTCATTTTATTTTTTTCCATCAAAGACCTAAAGAAAAGCTCTCCGGGGACAAAGACATTTTTTGCTCTTTTATCAGTTAAAAAATGTCCACTCCATGGTCCATTGTAAATATCGCCTACAAGATATTATATAAAAGAGCATGATGATAATAGATAAAAGAGGGGCCACTGTAACAAGGAGAATTCTTTTCTTTTACTATTCTTATTATCATAAAATAGAATCCTAGATTTGATGGTGGATAAGAAGAGATTGGTACATCTAAGTCTCATCATTCTAGCAACCTAAAAGGTTAGTGCTTTAAAGGGCCTCGTTAGGAATTTTATTTTCTATAAATGTTTTAAAGTGAAACAGTGTGGTTGCCTGTATAAGAATAGATTAGTGCTCACAGTGCAAGTGACTATCCATGAGACAACCGACCCAATGCTTCAGGGGCTTATCAATAACTCATGTTAGTGATTTCTCCTTAATAAAACATTAACCTTTTCTTTTCAGAAAGGCTGGCTGACATGTTTCATAATTGTGACCTAAGGTCATGCCCACAGGGAAGGGGCTCTACACTACCAATGCCTAATACTGCTAACAAATAAACAGTGACATGCTGTGTATCTGAGCAGCAAGATAAACTGAGGCATAGCCATACTGTAGGTCAGCTGTACAACATGGCAGTTCTCCAAAAACATGAACAGGAAAAAAAGAGGGGGGCTCCAGAAAATTGGAATCTGTTACTTTTGGAGCTTCTAAAAAGTAAACATTTTATATCACTATTACATAGGGGAAGATTAGATTACAAATTGATTTATATAAAACTAGACATTCTTGTTGTGCGGGTAACTGGATGGAAGTCAATTAACCCAATGTCTCAGAGGCTGATCATTAATTATTGTCAATATCTCTCATTAACAAAATAATATCTTCTCTTTTTTGTTGGTAAATCAGAAGGGCCGAGGTCCTAGGCTCCTACCTACTGAGAAGGCAGCTTAATCAAGGAGTTAAAATAAGAGAATGCAGTGGTTGGCATTCTTGTGATTAAGAAAATAAATCTCTACATCCTGATGGCAATGGCAATCTTCAATGTTTGTTTAGGGTTTGAAAATGTAGATTTTTCTTAACATTCAACTGATAAAAGTATGTGTTACTACCTATAACTTTAAATTATACCAAATTTGGAACTTCTGTTACGTCACTTCAATTGTGTGCCCTACTTGATAAATTGGCTCTATAGAAAATATAGGAAATTAAGATATGTACAGCCTTATTAAATTCCAGCCTTGTATATATAAAGTTTCTACTTAAACCCTACGTGCTACAAAGTTTGAAAAGTTACAATGCTATTAAATTAGCCCTACTACGAGCAACATGTGAGCTACGCAGTAGGGCCGTCCGTGTCAACACAGAGAAAATCTACATGAGGAGTGACAGCCTGCGAGATGATCTCGCAGGCTCCTCCACCTCATCAATTGCCTACATATAAGCCCTGCCATGGGGGGTACTCCAACTACCCCCCGGCACCTAAAATTAACCCCCCTCTATGATGGAGGTCCCCATCAGGACCCCCCCAAAGTGACCCGCATTAACCACTTGCTGCAGGGCTCCATAGGGACCCCCGCAGCCCCCTTAATTAACCCCTTGCAGCGGAGAGTCCCAGATTGAAATCGCTAAGGCCCACGCTGCATTTAAAAATGTTCAGTTACCTGCTGTGGCTCCTTTAAGGGCCTATGGCACACTATTCGCCAATCCAGGCACCTAAAATGAATCCCCCCTATGCTGGGGGTCCCCATCGGGACCCCCAAAGTGTCCCCACATTAACCCCTTGCTGCAGAGGTCCATAAGGACTCCTGCAGCCCACTCACATTACCCCTATGGCACTGATTGTGACCCTGCTGCATTTCCAATTTCCAATTTCCCTCCTCGCGGGTCCTTAAAGGACCGTAAAGGACCCGCGGTAAAAAAAAATTAAGCCCTGCTGCAGGGGGTACTATAAGCACCCCCCAGGCAAAATTAACCCCATCACTCATGGGGCTGTATACAGAGCCCTTAATTAACCCCATAACTCATGGGTGTCAATACAGACCCCATAATCCCTTAATTAACCTGTCACTCATGGTGGTCAATACAGACCCCCATAATCCCTTAACCCCATAACTCATGGGAGTCAATACAGACCCCCATAAGCCTTAATTAACCCTGTCACTCATGGGGGTCAATACAGACCCCTTAATCCCTTAATTAACCCTGTCACTCATGGGGGTCAATACAGACCCCCATAATCCCTTTATAAACCCCATAACTCATGGGGTCAATGCAGACCCCCATAATCCCTTAATTATCCCTGTCACTCATGGGAGTCGAAAAGGCTGCCATAATCCCTTAATTAACCCTATAACCCATGGGGTTATACAGAGCCCCATGAGCACTTAAATTAACACTATAACCCATGGGGCTCTATACAGAGCCCCATGAGCACTTACATTAACCCTATAACTCATGGGGCTCTATACAGAGTCCCATGAGACTATAATTATCCCCCTCAGTCCAATTGGGATCTATATAGACCCCTATAGGACACTATTTACCCCTAGGTTAACCCTACAAGTGCCATGAGGGTCCTCCAGGACCCTCATGACAAAGTCTAAGCACTACACTACACTATTAACCCTAACTATACCCCATTAACCAATACTAAACCCTATCTAACCCTAACTGGGCCAATCTAACCCTAATTGGGCCTATTTAAACCAATCTGGACCTAATAACCCTAACTGCGCCTATTTAACCCCATTGAGCCCTATTTAATACCATCACTTATGAGTGTCTATACAGACCCCTGTAAGCCTTCATCTAACCCCATCCCTTATGGTGGTCTATACAGACCCCATAAGCCACTAGTTAACCCAAACAGTCCCATAAGGGTCTATGAAGACCCTCATAGGACAATTAGATGCCTATAATTAACCCCATAAGTGCCATGTATGTCCTCCAGGATTTGTCTGACCTCTCTGCCATGATCTGCCCATCTTGGCTGACCCTACATGGCATAGCTCATAGCTTCATCTAAGTACATAAGCCCCTTCACCATGGCAAGGTAGCGATCCAAAAGGTATATTATATTCCTAGTGAAATCCAGAGATATTAAGTGGACTTAAAGGTATATTTACATTTCTCTGATTTTAATATTAAAATAAACTACCTAAGTATTTTTTGATTGTCTCCCAGCAGCATTTAAAAAATGCTGTTGAGAAACAGTCTGTAAGTGACTCGAACATCTCTTACCAATGGAAACATGGTGTGCATGAGCTGTAGGGGCAGACTTTTGCCGGGAGTACTTGGAAGGTTTGAGTAAGTGAAAACTGAGCTTTTAAGCTCATCATAAAATTATGTTTAGATATGCAAACAAACACTTAGGTAGTTTATTTTAATATTGAAAACAGGGAAGCTTCTGTATACATTTAAACAGAGATAAAACATTATGCCTTTTTAAATTAGCCCTCGTAGTTTCCTCGGTCCTTGCAAAAGACAGATTTTTGCTGTTTGCGAGGACCGATTCCCCAATACGTCCCTCGCAGACTGCGAGTTCGGAGCTCCGTTAGTTTTTTTCAGCAAGGGCCAGAAGAGAAGAAGGCCGGGGACATCGGGGACAGGTAAGTTTTCAATTTATAATGTTTAGATTTCATTTATTTGTTATGTTTGATGTATGTGTGACTAATGTGATGAATCTTTTTTCCAGGGGCCGAGCCGGAGAACAGAAGAAGATGGACGGGGACATGCTAGAAAGGTAAGTTTAATACTGTATGTGTAATGTTTATTAACTCTATGTAATGTTTATTTTTCTAATAATCTGATGTTTAATTTTTTTTTCCTAGGGTGTGGGATCAGTAGGGACATCTGCAAAGGTAAGTGGTTTTATTTATTTTATTCAAGGCAAGCCATTTAATATCACAGTGATCCAAGTCTATGCTCCAACCACGGATGCTGAAGAGTCTGAAGTTGTCCAGTTCTATCAAGACATTCAACACGTCATAGATATAACACCAAGAAAATATGTTATTTTCATCATAGGAGATTGGAATGCTAAAGTAGGGAACCAAAGAACACCTGGAATAACTGGCAAATTTGGTCTTGGGGTACAGAAAGTGGACTAGAATATTTACTTTATTCATTTATGTTATCTTGTACATTGCGGGATGCGAGTTCGATCGCACATCAGACTTGTAAACGCTACTTGATTGGCATGCAACCTCCATGTTTTAATGTCATCATGGTGACGGTCTCATTTACTATTGGCTGTTTCTACATCAGGAGTTACGGCCTTGCTCTGAAATGCTGCTTACCGGTGCATGGTTTACGGTTTTGGATTTCGGACATGTAGTTGCAGGCTTTTCTAATTTAATTGCTCTGTAACTGCTGCAAATTTCAAGCCTGCAGATTTATGGACTATATGAATGTAACTTGTTATTCTTGTATACTATCCCTTATTAACCCTTCTAAAAGCTTTCCCACTACAGAAGTGAGACTCACTGGTCTATAATTGCCCGGATTTGCTCTCGTTCCATTCTTGAATATAGATATCACCTCTGCTTTTCGCCAGTCATCTGGTAGTGACCCTGTGTTGAGTGAATCTTGAAAAATCACATATATAGTTGTGATAATGCAAGTTGTCATCGCGCTTTGTGGGCGCGGCAAAGCGAGAGACAATGTCCTCATCACAATGTCCGTGGGGCTTTGAGATTGCAATGAGCACCAAAGGCCCGCGGGACTTAGACTGCAGCGAGCGCCTTTGGCGCTCATTGCAGGCCTCGCGATGAGCGCCGCAATGAGCGCCGCAGGACCAAAGCCATAAATGCAACTGTGGCCATCGCAAGCCAAGGCCCACAGTTGCGGGGCTGCACTAAATTTCTAATTTAACGGCCAAATCACGGAACTGGAAACAACAGCAAAAACACAAATATGCCTCAAAATAATTTACACACAGCACAGGGGGAGAGCCAGGGAGCCTGTGAGTTAGGTTGTTAGTTAATTTGAGGCATATTTGGTGAAGAGAGAAAAAAAATGGCGGGCGAAAAAATTTAACAGGATGAAAACAGCCGAAATCAGTAAAAAAGACCACTAAGCCAGTAACCCTTAACCCAAGCCAGTAACACTTAACCCAAGGCAGTAACACTCATCACGAGGCCCCTAAACTACACAGGAGAAAGGCTTGCCATGAGCGCCGAAGGTGCTCATTTCAATGCAGGAAAGTTGTGTGGCAAACAGCATTGCCTAGCTTAAAATGTTATTGCCGTCATTTTTTGATGGGCAAGTCGCTAGTTAAATATAATTGTTTGGCTATTACAGAACCCAGTTCCCTTAGTACCCTTGGATGTATTCCACCAGGACCTGGGGCTTTATTTGTGTACTTTATTTTATTAAGAAATACTTACAAGCTCTGTTTTTCTGTCTAAAATCTTACAAACAGTACCTAACTGGTTTTCCCATCTGCAGCTCATGAAGGTAGTGTACATGTAAATACAAGGGTTGCACAATCTCATAGCAACCAATTAGCACTAACATTCTTCCAGGTGTTTCTTGGGAGAGGTCATTGACGGGCTAATTTGAAATTCCCTTCACAGTCTGTGTATTCATGAGCTGCATTAGCCACAGAGGACAGACCCAAACATTTAAAAATTATATGATTTTAGGCAGAAAAAACTGCGCTTTTAAGCACATCTTAATAAAATAAAGTACATAAAAGTAAATAGATACATAGGTATTTTACACTGCTAGTGAAATCCAGAAATCTTCCATGTCCATCTTCCATGCTTTATCCCTGTTTGATAACATTTGTGTGCTTACTTTTACATTCAGAACAAAGCTGTTGATTGTTAAGGTATGGTTAATTGCTGAAATATGTAAAACCCCTTTGATTGTCTCTGTGTTAAATAAATATATTACATAGCATTCTGAGGAAAAGCAGATTCACAATGGTACATCACTAGAAAGCAGGTAAAGCCATGTAATAACCCTTGTTTTCCTTTGCACTATCTAGTTCTAGATATACTTTATATGCTAACTTTTTCTGAACCTGCTACCAAACTTCAGATAATTACCTTTTTTTCTTAAAACAATCTTCCTTGCTCAATCTTATTAAACCCTTTCATATGTTACTAACAGGCATAGGAGCCCAGCAAAAATCTCTGGGGGGGGGGGGGGGGGGGGTAATTAAACTCCTAGGACTGGAAGCATGGGCGGACTTACCGCTGGTGCAAACGGTGCAATGCCCCAGGTCCCAGCTCTGGGGACCCCATTGCTGCAATGCCCATGAAAAGCTTATTTTTTAATTTGTTTCTTTAGGGGCTAAATCTGGCAATGCCTGATTAACTTTAATATTGCTATTTTGTGTTTCCTATCCCCCCACACACACACCCACTAACAGGGGCCGAGCTACTGCTGGTGCAGGTGGTGCAATGCACTGGGGCCCTTTGCTGGGGGAGAGTTTATGAAGAAGAGGGAGAAATGCAAAAAGATAAAAGGATGGTGAGACGGAGGCAACCGTGGTGTGTTGCATGTATATGTGTGTGTGTGTGTGTGTTTATATATATACTATATTGTTAGCTCTCACGTGGATGTACTGGGCAAGCTAGATACTGATCCATGGGGAGCAGAAAAGTTCTGTCAAAAGACCTGCGTAAGTTAATGGTACTTCATAAAGATGGAAAAGGATATAAAAAGATATCCAAAGTCTTCAAAATACCTGCCAGTACAGTTCAATCACTTATTAAAAAGGGGAAAATTCGGGGATCTCTTGATACCACGCCAAGGTCAGGTAGACCAAGAAAGATTTCAGCCACAACTGCCAGAAATACAGGCTGCTCTGGAAAAAGAGGGTGTGGTTGTTTCAAGGAGCACAATATGATGATACTTGAACAAAAATGATGGTGGTGGTGGCTTACTGATGTTTTGGGGGGGGTGGTGAGCTCTAAAGGCACGAGAAATTTTGTGAAAATTGATGGCAAGATGAATGCAGCATGTTATCACATATAATAGTTGTCGTAATTGCGAGTTGTCGTCTGCACTCATTGCTGGCCTCGTGATGAGCGATGTCGGTGCTCATCACGAGGCCTGCACGACTTTACTGCAATGAGCGGCGAAGGCTCACGATGAGCACAGTAGGCATGCACGACTTTGATGCAATGAGCACTGAAGGCACTCATTGCAGAACTCGCAATGGTGCCCTTTCAGGGCCCATCTAAGGGTTCTCTGTCCCGTCATAGCTGTAATTTGCCCAATGACAATCCACCGATGGAGGATGGAAAGAGATTGAAGGCGCACATGGCAATGCCAGCGATGAGACCCGGAGGCCGTAGGACTTTGGTGCTGATTGCTAGGCACACAAGACTTTGAAAAAATTGCAGCTTTGACGGACGATATTTTTTGCAACCACGTAACTCGGAAGCCCGCCACAAAAATGCCAGATAATGAAAAAAATAACTTAAAAACTTCTCACATAACTCAGGGGCAGAGCAAGGGAGCCTGTGAGTGAGATTGAAAGCAAAGATCGAAAATCAGCTAAGCGAGGAAAAAAAATGACGGCTGTAAAAACGTAAATGCTTTCAAAAAGGATCAAATCGAGGCCGAAGCCCATAACACTTAGCTGAACAATGCCAGGCATGCAGTACTATGAAAATACAAGCAACTTCGCTCATGAGAACCACAAGACTTTGAAAATAAAGGCGAAGGCGCTCGTTGCGTACCTCACGATGAGCACCAAAGGCGCTCAACGGGAGGCACGAAAGTGGCAGGTTGGATAAGGCCTATAAAGTAGAGGGGGGGAGAGGCTCGTGGTGAGGCACTCATTGCAGGGTTCACGATGAGAGCCAAAGGCGCTTATTGCAGGGATAAAAGTGGCAGGGCTCACGATCAGCGCTGAAGGAGTTCATTGCAAAGCCCGTAAAGTAGACGTAGGAGAGGCTCGCAATGAGCACTGAAGGCAAGTTTGAGGAGGGGGGAACCCTGCATTGTGTGGCAAACAGCATTGCCAGCCTTCAAATTTTATTGCCTTTATTTTAGACGGGCAGGTCGCTTGCCATAAAATACTGACAGACAATTTGCATTCTTCTGCACGAAGGCTGCGCATTGGACGCTCTTGGACTTTCCAGCATGACAATGACCCTAAGCACAAGGCCAAGTTGACCCTCCAGTGGTTAAGGCAGAAAAGTGTGATGGTTCTGGAGTGGCCATCACAGTCTCCTGACCTTAATATCGTCAAGCCACTCTGGGGAGATCTCAAATGCACAGTTCATGCAAGACGACCAATGACTTTCCATGACCTGGAGGCATTTTGCCAAGACGAATGGTCAGCTATACCACTTGCAAGAATTGGGGTCCTCATAGACAACTATTACAAAAGAATGCACGCTGTCATTTGGGTGATTTCCGTTATCATTATGATTTAAAAAGGACGTTTTTTTTTGCAATTTCAAAATAAATGCCAAAATTTCACAATTTCTGCAGGGTATGCAAACTTTTGAGCACAACTATAATAGTTGACGTAATGAGAGTTGTCGTCACGCTTTGGGACTTTGAGACTGTAATGAGCGCCGAAGGTGTTCATCGCGAGGATCACAGGACTTAGGCTGCAATGAGCACCAAAGGCGCTCATTGCAGGGCTCACGATAAGCGCCGCAGGACTAAAGCCCGTAAATGCAACTGCGGCCCTGGCAAGCCAAGGCCCGCAGTTGCGGGGCTGCACTAAATTACGAATTTAACGGCCAAACCACGGAACTGGAAAGAACAGCAAAAAAAAAACAAATATGCCTCAAAATAACTTACACGCTCACACACAGCACAGGGGGAGAGTCAGGGAGCCTGGGAGTGAGGTTGCAAGTTAATTTGAGGCATATTTGGCATTTTTTCATGATCGAAAATCACTGAAGCAATAAAAAAAGGTGGCTGAAAAAACGTAACAGGATGAAAATGAGGCCGAAGGCAGTAAAAAAGAGCCCCAAGCCAGTAACACTTAAAGCACGGCAGTAACACTCATTGCAAGGCCCCTAAACTACATTGGGGGAAGAGGCTTACCATGAGCACAGGGGCCCTCCATTCACTAGCTTTTCAACTGGCTACTTAAATATATTATTAGATATAATGTTTTTTCTTCCTTTCATAAACTATCTGATATATTCGCAAGCTGTGTATTTTCAGTGGTTAAATAGGTGACCTTACAAGTAACTAATCATCATATTGATGACTAGAATGCATTTAATTATGATCATGGCAGTGCTCTAGATATTATCACCAATATCCAGTTCTACTATGGGATATCATATTGCTAACATTTTTAAAAGCTAAATGTCATGACATCTGCCAACCTTCTCAGATTTCAAAGACAAAAAAATGAAACACCAAGGTTTAGTCAGCTCTGTATTCATTTATTCTACATTATATTTGTATAGTTGTCCAAACCAGTCTCAAAGTATATATAAAAATATAAAATGTGTAAAAAAAACAAGTTATTTGTTCTTGCCTGTCAAAGAGCCACAAAAGGGCAATGATGATAAAAAACATAAAGATCAAAGACTTTTATTGATGTTTTTTTTTGTATTTTGAAGGTTGTTGCCATGGAAACGATCAACTTCTAAATCATTACTGCATCGGATACAGTATATTTATTACAACATAGAAACATAATAAAACTATTTTATTTTTACATCTAATATGCAATTATTTTGCACACTGCTCAATCTCATATTTCACAGTAATTTCATTTTTTCAATACACAAATATATTCTTTGAAATGCAAAATTGTATAGAAGAAACTGAATTAGCAAGAATATATTCCTCATATGTCATAAACAGAATTAATGGTTGAGATAAGCTCTCAAAATACTTGAAATGCAGAGTAAAGGGTAAAGACTAACTTCAAAATGAATGCTTCCGAATCTGTAATACCACATTTCTATCAAGCATGTAGATATGAAGCAGCGCAAAGAAACATTTTTAATAATGGCAAAACAAGAGGAAATTTAATGTACTGGCTCAAGTCTATTTAGATAAATGTTCACTTGTTTTCAAGTGAAAAATAAAGAATATACATTCATTAAAGATAAAATACTAAAACATTATAAAAGATATAAAAAATATTAACATGATATACATATTTTTATCAAAAAAAGTAAAAGAAGGGGTTAAGAGGAGTTCAAAATAGTTATCCAATTTGAGAAAAATGCACCTTAGTAAATACCCCCCCCCTCTATTTTTTTATTTAACACAGCTTAACCCTCCTATCACGACTCCTTTTCCCAGTTCCTGGATTTTAGTCCATTTAGCCACCATAAAGGACATACTGCTTGGCTCCAGCCGCTGGATTATTTGCGTAGACACATGTAATCTGTTTTGTCCCATTGTTTGCCAGATGAAGTTAATGTACTCTATTTGAGGTCTGGACCACTAGACATGGAGAAAGCAATATGTGTATTTGGAGGCTGGCCTATTGTTCACAGGTGCCAGACAGGATGCCAGAATGCCAGACTATTAGACCCCATGTGGAGTCAATATCGTGTCTGTCACTCCCTGTCATTGTTGTGTTGTATACACCCCCCTCTGTATCCAACCCCTATAAATATTGTGGATTTTCCAAAAACAAATCAGTTCACTGCTGAGACATAAGAAATTGTATGTTCTCTTATTTGCTTCTGGTGGCTGGGATACTGATCCTGTCTCCTCCCTGCAAGTAACTTATCCTGCTCATTACCACAGGAAGGTTACTGAGACTCCTGGAAGTACTGATTCTTGATGGAGAAACCCTAACTGATACATGAGCCAGATATCAGGGTGCTGGTGTCGAGATTTCCAAGAACCCAACAGTTCTTGTGGGTAGTTAACCTGTATTTGATAGCAGGTGTCCCTGGAAAGTAATAGCCCCTACCCCTGGATCATCACACCTCCTTACCCCTTGTCATGGTGAAGTCACTTATGTACCTCAATGAAACTGTGAGCTAAACCATGTAGGGTAACCCAAGATGGGCAAGTCATAGCAGAGGTCAGACTAATTGTGGTCCACTGGAGAAGGAACTGTCAAGCCACTCCAGTATATTTGCCAAGAACACCTTATGGATGAGTACAACCAGACACAAGATGTGCCTGTCGTGCTGTGGTCCATAGGGCCACAGAGATTCAAACACAACTGAATGACTAAACAACCTTCCTAAACCTAGCTTTGCCTCTAAACTTAAGTTAAATGCACAAGTCATATTTTTTAATTTTTAGAAAGAACTTCTGGGAGGAATGTGAGGTACTGTGGATTGAGAGACATTTCCTAAGTAGCATCTTAACAATACAACTAAATAATGTAAACCTTAGAACTATGCCCTCCTCCTCAAACTACAGACTGGCAGTCTAGCTGGAAACCCCCATGACAGAATGCAGAGTCAGATAAGCCTAAGAATTTCTTTAAAATGCTTTTATGCTCATGACTTACATAGGGCTTGATTACATAGCTCCTATAGGAAATTCCACACTGCTGCTTTGGCCCTATGGGGAGTTCTTATGAGAGAATTCACTGAGCTATTACATTGACCTTGCAGACTAACTAATGTAGGAACCCATGTATTTCTAGCCAGGAGTTTGTACATTATGAAAAACATTTTATTTGTAAATCAGAGACAATAAACAAATTAGTCCCCATAGCAACCCAGTAAAGTTAAAGGAAGTCAGAAAATGTTGCCACAAGGAGTCTGATTAGGAAAAAAAAACATACTCACATCCTCCGAAACCAGTCATGATAACAGCAAAATCAGCGTCTTCTGGTAATTTTCTCATTAATATAGTTTATTTAGACAAAAATGTGGATCAGTAGCAAAACACTCAAAATGGTTGCTGCTGACCGGCTGAACTGAACAGAAAAAGTAAACAACATAGCTTTTAGACTTGTTTTACATAAGACAATGAGATAATCCATCCTCCCCCATCTAGCAACATGGTACTACCCACTAACAGCAATGAAAGATTATTGATATTATTATGATCAATCAATAATCTGCATGTGCAAATCATGCAGTGAAGACATGCTACTAAATGCGCATAACACATTGTTAGATATGACATCCTGATCATACTTGAGTTATGCCCTTGTGTTATGAGTGAAAAACATACAGTATATTGTTATGACTAAGAGCTTGTGTACTGTCTCTAACTGAAACTTGCTAAATCATGCAGATTTAGCCATTTCATAATCCATATCCCAAAATTTCTTAAATACTGGCTCACAGCTTACATCCCAGCAAAATAGCATACTCAAAGCTAATAAACATATTAAATACTTGTAAAAGATATAATGAACCATTATTTTGTACTCCTGCTAAAGCAGCAAAAATTATTATTAGGACAGTTTCAATACTACTAATTATGTCTCTATAAGTGATAAGACATTACTTAATTTATCTTGCAACAGTTTGTATATTTAAAAGGAAATTGCTAATTTTATTACTGTCAATATACATTTACTAATAAAGCTCTCAAATATTTTCTTAACTCACAATGTAATTCAACTCTTATCATGTTCCTTTCTTAGAGGCCTTGAAAAGATTTTCATAATTCTCTACTCATTTGCACCATGACCATCATGTGAGCTGAGGATGGGCCTGGAGGAATAAATGTCACAATATTATAGTATTTATCCAATATGGATAAACAAAACATAACACATAAAATAATTTCACATTTTTTAAACCTTAAAAATAATTATTTATATTGAACAGGTACTTTTGCACCTAAATATTACTCTAAAATGTGTACTGCGCTACTTCAATTATCTCAGAGGGGATGTAGTGGGTATTACAATTTTGTTCTGGCAAAAAAGTTAAATAGTTTATTTTTTACTAAAACATTGAATAGAACTAACAGTTCTGTAAACATTGGATTTTGGCCAGTATCCAGTAAAATTAAATAATTATAGAGAGCTTCAATGAATTTAATATAATGTGCATATTATATGCTTTTAAACAGTTTTTTAATTGTAATACAACCTTGAAAATCTCTCTTTTTATTTATTTTAAACCAGTTTTTTTTAACAATTACTGTATTTACTTGTAACTAACATTCTCAAATATAAACCTTTTAAAAATAGTGGACAATCTTTGCACAAAAATGCAATGATATAATCTGTGCACCGGTTTCCTATATGAATACCAATATTCCCCATACACCATTCTAGGAGATCAACAACAGATCTATCTTTCAAACATCACAAATTCACATGATAATCAGAACAAACATGATATCCTCACATATAGACAGATTGCAATCTAGCTCACACATTTCCAAACACTGTACACATATGTTCAAACACACGCACACTCAACAATAACACAGAACAGAGGACCAATCTTCCTTTTCTACAATTTCTCACACAGCACCCACTGCATACAGTACTGACACTCAGTACTCACACTCAGTACTCACAGTACTGACATACATGGGCCCAATTCATTTGTGGTTCTTTGTCATCAGCTACTTTTTCACATTTTCACATCAGCGCCATCCGAATGAAGCTAGCAAGTCTACACTCTATCCTTTCATCTCCGCTCTCAAAAACCCATCTAGACAACACACTTTTTAAAGGTAAAGTAAACCTATCACTTTTGTAGGTAAGTACACTTCTCACTTTTTCTGGGTAAAGCAAACCTCTCCACTTTTTCTAGGTAAAGGAAACCTTTTCACTTATGTAGGTAAGTACACCTGTATTCCCCTTTCTAGGGAGGCACACCTGTATTCTCCTTTATTTACCCTATCGCCTTTCTAGGGAGGCTCGCCTTTTCTAAACTATATTCTTGCCATTTCTAGGTAGGCACACCTATTCTCACCATTAAAGGAAGACAACTCCTATTCTGCCTTTACAGGAAGGCAACTTCTCTCTTAAGCTATATCTACTTTAATTAAAATCTACAGTGCTTCTTAAAGTAACACCTTGCCAGGTACAATATATCTTTAATATATTCTAATCCTATTCTCAGTAACTAACATGTTTGCATGTACAAATATATAAATCAATTCTACTTCATATTCACTTCAAACACAGTATCTGATCATATAGAAAAAAATCCATATACAGAGACACACTGAAAATCTCTAAACTCTGTACTCCACACTTTAAACAAGACCCCCCTTTTTCTGCTTCAGCAGTCATTAGCACCCCAAATCCCTCCTCTCGCTTGCTCCTAAAAGCTCTAGAAGAGCCTTCTGACATAGGCTGTGATGTGTCGAAGGTGGAGTTGGAAGGAGTGGGTGGGTCATTAGGCATGACATTCTCTACATCACCCTCTTGGATGGGGCTGATTTCAACACCCTTTTTGCTTTAGCTTTATTTCAGTAGTGCTTCAATGTCCTCCTCCCTACTCCACCATTGACATCTAACTACAGATTCCTACGTGAGATTTTAAGCCTGCTTCTCCCCTTTCTCCACTTGGAAAACATAATTTCTAAATACATTTTTTTTTCTTGCTGGCATAAAAATCTGCTGATAAATTTACATAAGCACAGGATCCAAAAGAGATACAGACCCATAACATATCATTGTGAGCTCACGAAATTTACTTGTGCATAAATTTTCTTAAATCACTTTGTAAGAACCAAAAAATAAATAAATAAATAAATAAAAAACTTTTAGCAAATCATATAGATATATTTGCCTATAACTAATCTTAAACATAATTGTATCAAGAAGAATCAAAATAAAACAAGATATATGTCCATCAAACCCCCCAAAATATATATTGTATGACATAAAACCAATTTCTCAAATTACATATGACACTCTATGGGGATAAATACTATATATTATACTAAATATTTTCTATAATCAATTATAATTTCAGTAAAATAACTGTTTAACTCACTCATGAAATCCTTGATCTCATCAATATTTCCATAAAAATCATTATTACAGTTGCAATAGGGTTTTATGCTAATGCTTGTGAAAATGGTGCAAAACAACTGGGGCACTACAACAGAGTAGGTCACTCTAAACTAACAGTAAATAACAACACAATACGTCCTATTAGGTGGGCAGGTATACAATTATATATGCACGATCTACTGATCTACATGAATACCTCCTTATAATACATTATATTATCTTTTCCAGAACAGTTTTTACTTTATTCTCTGTAGCTTTAAAATACCGGGAGGTGAAAACCTTTTGGGGAAAGGAGGGGAGGGAGGGCTTTGACTGCACTTTGAGTAAAAAGTTAGACTACAAAAAAACATCATTAAATCATAAAACCTTCTTTTCTAGATATTTCAGAATCATGACTAAACAACAAAACAAACCATTTCTTACTGTTAGTTCCTCACAGAATATAAAAATAAACAAACTCTTATATAATTTCAGCATAACTTATTACAGGGCAGTCTATAGGGCAATCATTCAAAATCTCTCCTCTGTTCTGTTTCTACTCAACAAATATTTTCCAAAGTAACAGATTCTTGTAACATTATTCATTTGCAAAAACAACCTTAAAAAAATCTCATCTCTCTGCATACAGACGCCATCTTGATAAATTCCTTAGGGGGGCAGCCCCCCTTTCATGTCTTGCTGCATTAATTAACACAGCTTTTTACTGACAGCTTCAGACACCATTTTAACTACAAAATATGCACACATCTTAAAGCTTTATTGAAGACTAATTTCAACTCTCATTAACAATTAATCATAGCTAGAACACAGGGAAGTTGCTCTCGCTACCCCTGGGAATCTAGCCAACTGCAAGGATAGGGGCATGATGCAGGCAATTATTTCTATCTACTGACAGTTTTTAAAGATTTAAGAGACATTCACAAATATTTCAACAGGATGCTTCTAACAAGAAAACTACATAGCCAGCTTATAAAACACAGCATGCACTTACACTACTCTACTTAATATCACTAATTAGTATTCTAGGTTAGCAACACAAATCATAATAGGTTTCGAAGTAGAAATAAGCCTGGGTGAGGTAATTTTGCGACTCATGTCCATACATATCAACCAATTACAATCTCTGGGCTTCCCTGGAAGTGATGCATAACAATCAATCAATTCTACACAGATTTCATTTTTAATAGACTCTGCAAACCTCCTAATTATTGTGGCCATGAATGGCTGCCAAGCACCAAGCATCTCTTCCACACAAAGTCCTTAAGCTCAAAGTGCTACCTACGGACATTTAAGCGCAGTCCCATCTGGTTCGCAAAATGATTAGGAAAAAAAACATACTCACATGCTCCGAAACCAGTCATGATAACCAAAAAAAAAAAACAGTATTTGGTAATTATCTCATTATTAGAGTTTATTTAGACAAAAATGTGGATCAGTAGCAAAACACTCAAAATGGCTGCTGCTGACCGGATGGACTGAACAGAAAAAGTAAACAACATAGCTTTTATACTTGTTTACATAAGAGAATGAGATAATCCATCCTCCCCATCTAGCAACATGGTACTACCCACTAACAGCCAATGGAAGATTATTGATATTATTATTGCAAATCAATAATCTGCATGTGCAAATCATGCAGTGAAGACATGCTACTTAATGCACACAACATATTGTCAGATATGACATCCTGGCCATACTTGAGCTGTGCCCTTGTATTATGAGTGAAAAACATATAGTGTTATGACTAAGAGCTTGTGTACTGTCTCTAACTGAAACTTACTTGTGTATGTAATGTAACATGCTCCTAGTGACACATGCACACAGTGATATTACATACAAGTGACATTACATACAATATGCTCCTAGTGACACATGCCAGTCCCACATGGCACACTGTCAGCCCCTTACCTTAGCCTTGGCAGCCTCCAGCAAGCAGGTCCAGTAAATATGAAATGGGGCAGATGAGATGCAGGCTGGAGCGCAGAGCGTCATCAGAGCGCAGTTCTCAGTGCCCTGATGATGGCGCGCTATTCTCCAGCGCGCGAACAACGTGCTACCATTATACACACATGAACACATTTCATTACATATACAGTACATATGCCTGCTTGTCTACTCATTTTAGTCTAATTTATGAAGCTTTAGAACCTCAGATATAATCAATTATTTAAAAAGTAATTTTTTTTACTAGTAAGATTATTTTCTAAAAAAAGTAAGTCCTTTAGATGAGAATGAAATGGGATCTTCAAAAACTCTGTATTTGACATTGCATAAAAAAATGCAGCTATATGAATGAGTAGTTGCACTAGTTTTTAAAATACATTTCCTTTACCGCAGACCCAATTATGTTCAAGTGGGTCTCTCTTAAAATGGGAATATGTTTCAAAGTACTGATAAAATCTTTAATGATAGCAGGTTCTTTTACAGTCTTTATAAAAAGTCATAAGAAGAAAAGCCAGAAAAAAGAAACTATGCTTCAGTACTGCTTTAACTACTTAAAACAAATTTTTGACTAGTGTCAATGTTTTTCTTTCTCTGGTGTGTCATTTTAACATATCTGAAAATGAATTCCCCTACATATTACTATATCTGCTCCATAAAATTTGCACAAAAAATTATTAAAAATTAGTTCAAATCTCCCCAATCAGCCTATCATGCATAGCAATATAATATAATAGTCCCGCACTTAACATATCAACACTAATATACAAAAATAAACCTTTCAAAAGGTGCAGAATAATGAGGGCCATATATACTCTCTCTTCATATAACAGGGAGCTATTGGTATACTTATCTCTCTCCTCCCCAGATCTATCCCCCATCCTACTAACTCGTATCACAATCTAACAGTATTCTTCTGAAAGGCCTCCCAGCATCTAAAAATCAACATATCCAAGACATATCTGTTACTTATCTCCCCTTTCCCCTCCCCCTCTATACTTGAAATCTGTCTTAACATAGACAACACAAAAATGAAACCAAGCCTAAAATTAGATGTCTTGGCATCACACTTCCCTCTGGCCTCTCTTTCAACTCTTCTGTGAGACTCATCCACCTTACCTAATGCTCCTCATTTGGAGCCCCTAACCGTCTCCCCGTTTTCCTCAAGAATAATATTCAAAACCCTTAGCCTCCATTACAAAGCCTTCAACAACACTATATCTCCCTACATCTCATCTGTTTCTCATTTATCACCATAACTGCTTCTCATACTCAACTACAGGACATCTCAAGATCAACCCTCATTCTTTGAAATTCTCTACTTCAATAAGACTTAGATATTTAAACAGTCTCTGAAACCTACCTATACAGAGAAGCATACCATCTACCTTGTTAACCCAATCATCTATAACTTCAGATAAAGCCATTCTTTATGTTTTAAATACTTCTACCTCATCACACTACAGCATTGATACATCCAACTTCATGTTTTTATCCCCTGTAACTATTGTAAGCTATACAGAGAGCAGGGCCCTCATCTCCTCATGTACCAATGTATATGTTCAAATGTGCGGTCTTGTCTTATCTGCCTTCTAATGTATTTAAATGTTGAACCGTAATTTACTATACCCTAGCTCTATGGAATCTGCTGTGTTCTAAAAATAAAATGTAATTATTATTATTATTATTATTTTTATTATTAATATGGTGATGATGTACCAGAAGTCCCATGAAGGCAACCTTTATGCAAACAGTTATGTTCCCTAAATGAAACATGAAAGCTGTTTTTTTTTCCTGTAGTTCACCACTTACTATTAGTGTGGTGATATTTTCCTCAAAGAAAGATTTCTTGTTGTGTGTCTGGAGCTGAGAATGTGCTTGAGGACAGGATTATTAAGAGCTCAGTCTTTGACATATTTATTTTCAAGTTGTGAGTCGACATCCAGGTGGAGATGCTAGAAACAATTGGTGATAGTTAGCAGAGAAGGAGATAAATCAATATAGTAGATTTGTATATCATCAGCCCAGAGATGGTACTGGAACTCAAGAGAGCCTATTAGCTCTCCACAGAGGAGTGCAGACTGAGAAAAGCAAGAGATGCAAAACAAATACTTGAGTTATACCAACAGTAAGTAGTAAAGATGATGAATTTGTGCCCATATACGAGTGCAGTGTCAGAGGGGCCAAGGAAGCTTGAGAGTGTGTAGAAGAAGCGAGTGGTCAGTTGTGTCAAAGTCATCAGAAAGGTCCAGTAAGATGCGTTGGGAATAGTGTTCTTTCTTTTTAGTGTTAAACATAAAAACTAGAAGGTAGAGAGACAAGTAAACAGTTTATGACAGATAAATGGTTAAATATTTATAGATAAGTTGTGTTGTTGTCTATACACTTTTATAATCACAAAGAGTTTAGGTTACTGGAAAGTAGAATAAATATGGACAGACAATTTTTCTAATATGAAAAAAAAAATTATGGACAGTGACGTACCTGGATAATTAATTATCTCTAATGCACAGGAGAAGAAAATTTATGTGAAGAAAATAAATTCCTTCAAAGCCAGAAGTAGGTAAAGTGCAACTACTAGTGGTTCTACCAATAGCTGCAGAAGACAAAATAGAGTTCCATGACTGAAATCGTTTGGGAAATAGTAATTGATTATTTTTGTGTTGGAGCATTTTTTAAGTGGGATGAGAGTAAAAAATGTCCTGTGTATAGTAACCAATTGAGCTAAAAGAAGTTGCTGTGTTATATTTAAGCTTAATATAAGGTATAAATAAAAAAGGATGAAAATATTATTTAATGAAATATGAAACAAATTCTAATGGCATTGAAACTGTCCTGATGAGCAAACATTTAATTAATTTTAACTATACATGATTTCACACATATGAATACTTAATGTGACATTATAAAATGTATCCAATAATTCAACTCTATGTAATATACAACAAATCAGTCATCAACATCATACATTACCTCCTAGAATATTCCTGTTTAGTTCATGGTCCAAAAGCTCAACTAATAGTGAATAATTTAGTTGTAAAACATGCTCTTTATGAAAAATGTGTAACATCTGCTTACTGCTGTGAGCTGCATTTATTCTTGTTAATTTGAAGGAAAAATATAAAATCATTGCAGAGTTTAAATACTATAGTTGTGGTATTTTGTACTTTAAAGCATCAACTCAAAACTGTGGAATAATATTTTGTACTTTAAAACATCAACTCAAAACTGTGAAATAATTGACATTTGGCAGTTATCAGCTAAAGTTAAAAGTAATATAAAGTATCTTTTTTGTACATCAAGATAATTTAATTGTATTGAATTTTGTACATAAAATAGTGAAAGTAATTTCTGGGAAATGTTATAGAAATATAATTAATTGTTTACAAAAAAAAAAAATCTTAATCCTATAGGTCATTGTGAAAGATTTAATTTTAAAATACTTGCAAATGCATTGAGGCAAATTAATTAAAAACAGCTGAGATGAGCCGCAATAGATGTAAAGTAAGTTGTAAAAGCAAATATCGATTTTACTGCTATCCGTTGCTAAATAAACAAATGAAACCCTGTTGTATGAACACTACAGTGGTCCTTTAATGTCACTTTAGATATGGAAGCTATAAATTAAAATCAGTGTTTGCCTTTAAAACTTACGTTTCAACTTAAGTGTTTGACGGACAAGCAGAGATTCTTCCTTCCATCCACTGAGCAATATTTACGAAGCCACCAGTGGCTTTGATAAGAAAGGAAATTTACTATAGGATTGTGGTTTCTATAATGCGTGCTATTTCCTATGGAGGAAAATCATGCTACACCCCAGCCACAGCAAACAATCTCCCCTCTCATCAAAGCCCCTGTGATAATTCATGGATTGTCAATCTGTGAATTTTGATTGGTTAGAAATTGAACCATGGAAATGTTGAGCAAGGTGACACCAAATACTCAATTCTCGGGTGAGATATGAATCCTTCAAAATCTCTATTTAAGGCCGCAAAGCACGCCAAAAGCCATCAGTCAGAGCTCTGCCGTTTTTTTAGGTGGAAGCCTATTTGAAAGGGCCAGAAGATGAGGATCAGTGGCTTCAATCAAGACATTAGAGGGAGGATTCTTCAATCTACATGCATAGCCTTCTTATCCAGAGCAGAAGATAGAGGGCTTTGATGATCTGTGCTCGATGGCGTCACAGGATAGTAAGTATACTTTTCTCCCCTTTATAGGTATATATTTTTTTTTTTATGTCTCTACGGATGGTAGTGAGTACACATAGCATTTTGTATAAATCTCAATGTGAGAGACTTTTAGGAAACATTAATGGGACAGGTACTCGTGGCGTACAATTTTAGGTATTGTACCAGTCTTTCTCATAGCTTTTTTTCTAGTGTGTGATGTGATTGTTGGTAGCTGATTTACGAGTGAAGTTTACTCAATATTTTTTCTGCATGAGCCATGAAATGGAGGTCTATCAGCCCTATTACATTCCTGCAATATTTAAAACTGTAGCCCTTAATGTAGGCTGCAAGACTTTCGGCTATTAAATTGGCCCCATAAAGCAACCCAATAATGAGTTGTGGGTTAAGGGCGAAAAAACTCTGCGGGATGTCAAAATTTGAACTCCACGGCCGCAAATCCTTTGTTCTGTCAAGCCTGTTACGTTTGAAAATCAATATTATATTGCTACAAAACCACTGGCGTTCCACCCCCGTGACCCGCAAATGAGCCAACATTCTCAAGCTCACAAATCTGCAATATAAAATAGTTTATTTTCTGTTTAATTTCTGTGTTATATCAATCCCGGCAATCAATGTGTTAGTACATTTAAAGGAAATTGCATGGACTAGAATATAATATCTACTGATTTATTAATATTGCATTATTTCTGGAATGCGGGTTGTAATTGAAACCAGCAAGGCTTTGAAATCTAACCTCGATTTTTCAGTGGCATAATAATGCCATTGGCTCCATCTAAACCGTAACTACTGGTTTGACTAATTGATCATGTTCATGGCCGCATATCCAACGTGCGCAAGAATTGTTTATGGGCTTGCGGCTCCGGCCCGTAACTCGCTGCATGGTTGAATTTAATAGCTCTGTAACGCAGCCAAATTTCGTCCGCCTTTGCGGGTGTGTCGATGCTGCTATGGGCTTCGAATTTAATAGGGCTGTATGACTGCAGTGACTACTGCAGGAAGCAAAGCATATAGACACCTGGCAGATACTCTCCCATCCCCTGGACACCAAATGGAGGGTGGAGACAAGTAGTGTTTCAAGTCTGAAGCACTAATGTTCAAATAGACTTTTTTTTTTTGTTCAAATGATTTTTTTTCCTTCAGATAATGATACAGTAATATGTAACCACTACATCTTATTATGAACGATAAATGTATCACCATATGACTCACTTACACAGTTTTTTAGTTAACAAAGTGATGTCCAGCATTTTTAGAACCATTCAGTTATAGGTGAGTATAAAATAGAATCATGGCTTTATATGATAGCAATTGAAATACATTCTTCAAGCAAAATGTTTAAAGATTATAATAAGATTTATTGGTAAAATGTAGAGGTTTTCAATACTTTCAGGTTCCTATCTAAATCTCCACTGATATCCATAAAATGAAAAATGTCTCAGTTGTAATAGAATTGTGTCTTAGTTAAACCTTTTTTATCTTCAAGAAAAAAAATTGCCAGAAAAATGACAGAATTATATACAGGGTTTGACTTTAAATTGAGTTGTACAGTACACTCAGTATCTTTTTATCTCTGTAACACCACCACTTTCCTTAGATTTATAGTATTACATGCAATTTGTAAAGGAGTTAGAAGATGTTCACCTGTTCTGTGTGCTTATTATTTCTTCATATCGAGTATGTGGCATTTTGCAAGATTTATACAAGTATAGACTAATAATCACAGAATATTCAGACAGGTTGTGATGATTTTTAACCAGGCAATATACCATTTATGTATATCATTGTCTGGGCATGAATTTTGAAGCCCCACCTTGACTTACAAACTCCAAATTGTATGCATATAATCTCGTAACTCGCAAATGGAGCCAAGAACCTAACAAGTGCTGGGGAGGATCCACAAGGGGGGTAAAGTCCAATTCGTAGCACTTTAAATGCACATATCACTACACTGTTGTACTCGTATTAAAAGTTAAAGTGATGTTAGATCTTAGAATTAAAAGCACAACATTTACAAGCTCGCAAATCGGCCCAGAAAAATACTTTATTTCCTGTATAATTTATGTGTTATATCGATTCCGGCAATTAATGTGTTAATACATATACTGTAACTCGCATGTGATATCATATTTATGGGTTTATGAATATTGCATTATAACTGGAACGTGGGTCCTATCATTACTCGTAAATGAACCCCGTATGACTTTGCTAATCCCACCTCCCTATTTCAGTGACATAATTCTGACGATCTCTTTTTCCATCCCAACTTGTAACTACGAGTTAGACTAATTGATCCCGTTCACGGCCGCACATCCAACGAGCAAAGTATCGTTTACGGGTTTGCCTCTCAGACCAGTAACTCGCAGCCCCTTCAAATTTAATAGCTCCGTAAATTCGCAACTCTTCAAGCTCGCAGCCGTTGAGAGCTTCATGTTGCACTTACGGAGCTGGAATTTAATATGACACATAATTTATTGTTTACAAAAAAAAAACTTAATCCTATAGGTCATCGTTAAAGATTTATTTTGAAAATACTTGCAAATGCATTGAGGAAAATTAATTAAAAATAGCTGAGATGAGCTGCAATAGATCTATTGGAATTGACTGAAGTGAAGAGTAAAGTTATAAAAGCAAATGCCGATTTTACTGCTATCAGTTGCTAAATAAACAAATGAAACCCTGTTGTATGAACACTACTGTAGTCCTTTAATGTCACTTTAGATATGGAAGCTATAAATTAAAATCAGTATTTGCTTTTAAAACTTACATTTTTTTATGCTTCTTTTCATCCACTGAGGAATATTTACGAAGCCCCCACAGGGGCTGTGATAAAAAGAGTAATTTACTAAAGTATTGTGGTTTCTATAATATGTGCTGTTTCCTATGGAGGGAAATTGCCATCACACTATATCCCAGCCACAGCAAACAATGTCCCCTCTCATCAAAGCCCCTGTGATAAATCATGGATTGTCAGTCCATGAATTCTGATTGTTTAGAAATTGAACCATGGAAATGTTGAGCAAGGTGACATCAAATACTATAATTTTGATCGGGGGAGATATGAATCCTCAAAATCTCTATTTAAGGCCAGAAGGCACACTAAAAGTCATCAGTCGGAGCTCAGTTAGAAGTATTTTTTTTATAGAGTGGCAGGATTTTAGGTGGAAGCCTATTTCAAAAGGCCAAAAGGTGAGGATCAATAGCTTCAATCAAGACATAAGAGGGTGGATTATTTAATCTACATGCATAGCCTGCTTATCCAGAGCAGAAGATAGAGGGCTTTGATGATCATTGCTCAATGGGGTCACAGGATAGTAAGTATACTTTTCTCCCCTTATAGTTATATACAGTGGGGGGGGGGGGGGGAGTATTTGATCCCCTGCTGATTTTGAATGTTTGTCCACTAACAAAGAAATGATCAGTCTATAATTTAAATGGTAGGTGTATTTTAACAGTGAGATCAGAATAACAAAAAACAAACAAGAAAGACGCATGTCAAAAAAGTTATAAATTGATTTGCAGGTCAAAGAGGGAAATAAGTATTTGATCCCTTCGACTTAGTACTTGGTGCCAAAACCCTTGCTGGCAATCACAGAGGTCAGGAGTTTCTTGTAGTTGGCCACCAGGTTTGCACACATCTCAGGAGGGATTTTGTCTCACTCCTCTATGTAGATCCTCTCCAAGTCATTAAGGTCTTCAAGGCTGATGTTTGGCAACTAGAACCTTCAGCTCCCTCCACAGATTTTCTATGGGATTAAGGTCTGGAGACTGGCTAGCCCACTCCAGGACCTTTATGTGCTTCTTGCAGAGCCACTCCTTTGTTGCCTTGGCTGTGTGTTTTGGGTCATTGTCATGCTGGAATACCAATTTGCAATGCCCTGGCTGAGGGAAGGAGGTTCTCACCCAAGATTTGACGGTACACGGCCCCATCCATCATTCCTTTGATGCGGTGCAGATGTCCTGTCTCCTTAGCAGAAAAACACCCCCAAAGCATGATGTTTCCACTTCCATGTTTGAAGGTGGGGATTGTGTTCTTGGGGTTATAGGCAGCATTATTCCTCCTCCAAACACAGCGAGTTGATGCCAAAGAGCTCAATTTTGGTCTCATCTGACCACAACACTTTCACCCAGTTCTCCTCTGAATCATTCAGATGTTCCTTGGCAGACTTCAGACAGGGCTGTACATGTGCTTTCTTGAGCAGGGGGATCTTGCGGGCGATGCATGATTTTAGTCCTTCATGGCGTAGTGTGTTACTAATTGTTTTCTTGGTGCCAGCTACCTTGAGATCATTAAAAAGTGTAGTTCTGGGCTGATTCCTTACTGTTCTCATGACCATTGAAACTCCACGAGGTGAGATCTTGCATGGAGCACCAGACCGCGGGAGACTGACAGTTATTTTGTGTTTCTTCCATTTGCAAATAATCGCACCAACTGTTGTTACCTTCTCACCAAGCTGCTTGGCGATCGTCTTGTAGCCCATTCCACCCTTGTGTAGGTCTACAATCTTGTCCCTGACATCCTTGGACAGCTCTTTGGTCTTGGCTATGGTGGAGAGTTTGGAATCTGATTGATTGCTTGCTTCTGTGGACAGGTGTCTTTTATACATGTAACTAGCAGAGATTAGGAGCACTCCCTTTAAACGAGTGCTCCTAATCTCAGCTCGTTACCTGTATAAAAGACACCTGTGAGCCAGAAATCTTGCTGATTGTTAGGGGATCAAATACTTATTTCACTCATTGAACTGCAAATCAAGGAATGAAGGAAAGCATATAGACACCTGGCAGATCCTCTCCAATCCCCTGGACACAGAATGGAGGCTGCAGACAAGTAGTGTTCAAATGTAAAGTTTCAAACTACAGTATATCATATCGATATCATTGAACATTTATCTAATATGTATTAATGAGTCATAACAGACTCTATATGTCACATTTATTTATTATTTACTGCATATATATAGATATATTTGAATTTTTTGTTTATACACTTATTTTATTAAATACCTTACCCACTCCATTCCTTTTTTTGGGGGGGGGGGGGGTCTAATCGATTTAGTATGAAAGTATGCTTACTACTTTATTTTCTTTTATTGTATTTTCTTTTATTTCATTTTATTGCATTTTATTATGTGTATGTGTATATATCGATATAGGTACAGTAAAACCACCGTTATCCGGCACCCACCGGGACTCCCTATTGCAGAATAACTGTAGTTGCCAGTTAATCGGAGTCCCCAAATTTAAGGGTCTAAACTCCCCTTAACCCCCCCAAAACCCCTCAAAATGCCTTTAAAAAGTCATTACCACCTAAACTGGTTCATTTAGTGCCCATAAAAACAATTAGAAAAAAGGTAGCTATTTTTTTTTTGCAGTCTCTAACACCCTATAGTGCCGGATAGTGCAGGTTATGCCGGTTTAGCAGGAGTTTTTTGAAAATGGGGAATTGATGCCGGTGCGGTTGCTTGAGAGTCCCGGTTAGTTGGGTGCCGGATAATCGGGATTCTACTGTATTTGTTTTTCAATGTGTATTTTTCTATATAGAATTCAATATCACTGATGAAGCTGGTACGAGATACACTGAAACACATTTTTATTTTAAATACCATTGCCAAATGATCCATTTTTAGTTTATTAAGTCTATTGAGTCTGGTCCCTTTTTCCCGGTCCTACCCCGGCGTTACCTCACCGTAGACGAGGGGTAGTGATTATCCCCCATTAAGCCTCCCCTACCAAGATTTTCGCTGAGCCATCCGAAATACAGAACATTGGGATTCAGATTATCAGAAGAGTCCGGACCAAACAAGACTGAAAAAAGAACATCTAACTTCGAATACACTATTTGAGTGCTTTCAATGCCTCATTTCGTTGAGGTCCGACCAGGTGAGAGTCTTATAGCTTGAACCTTACTTTACCTCCATTCTAAATCATTGAAATAATCTGCACCAGGAGATTTTTGTGTTTGCTCTCCTACCCCTAGATATTCCTAAAGTTTCAAACTACACTGGTTGTTTTCTTCAGATAATGATACAGTAATATGTAACCACTACATCTTATTATTATTAACGATAAATGTATTACCAAATGACTCACTTCCCCAGTTTCTTAGTCATCAAAGTGATGTCCAGCATTTTTAGAACCATTCAGTTATAGGTGAGTATAAAATAGAATCATGGCTTTATATGATAGCAATTGAAATACATTCTTCAAGCAAAATGTTTAAGGATTATAATAAGATTTATTTGTAAAATGTGGAGGTTTTCAATACTTTCAGGGTCCTATCTAAATCTCCACTGATATCCGTAAAATGAAAAATGTCTCAGTTGTAATAGAATTTTGTCTTAGTTAAACCTTTTTTATCTTCAAGAATTTTTTTTTTGCAGAAAAATGACAGAATTATATACAATGTTTAACTTTAAATTGAGTTGTACGGTACACTCAGTATCTTTTTATCTCTGTAACACCACCACTTTCCTTAGATTTATATATTACATGCAATTTGTCATGGAGTTAGAAGATGTTCATCTGTTCTGTGTGCTTATTATCTAGTTATATCAAGTATGTGGCATTTTGCAAGACATTTATACAAGTATAGAATATTCAGACAGGTTGTGATGATTTTTAAACAGGCAATATACCATTTATGGATATCGTTGTCTGTGCATTAGTTGTTAAGCCCCATCTTGACTTACAAACTACAAATTGTATGCATATGAAAATTTGCAATGAGTGTTTAAGATTTTAAAAATTGTTAGTACCTTTTCTTTGCCATCTGTTAGATATATTTTTAAAGGGTTTTAATTTACAGATTATAGTTTAAAAAAACTTTTAGAAAGTTCATTAAAAATATGTAGCAAATACTATTTAAGGAGACATTTCTAAGATGAAAAGTTACATTTAAAATAAATATACAGGGCCCTATTAAATTCTCCCTCATAGTTCTCTCGGTGCTCGCAAAAGGCAGTTTTCCTGCTGTTTGCGAGAACCGAATCTCTCGCAGCCTGCTTTACGATATGACTGCGAGAAAATGGCCGAGAATAGGCTCCGAGAGAGCTACGTAGCCTTAAATCTATGCACGAGTCTCGCATATCGTAAGAATCCCTACGTGGACAAAAAGTCCACGCAAGGGATCCGAAAGCCTCTACGTGCTGCCTCGGAACAGCCCGAGACAGCAGTGTGAGGCTCCCCCCTGCACCCTATACACATCCCCATGCTGCAGGAGTCTCTATCGGGACCCCTGCAGCACCCCCACATTAACCCCTTGCAGCGGGGGTCCCCGATCTGCATAGATCAGGCCCTCCGCTGCATTTAAAACTTTTAAATTCCCCGCCGCGGCTCCTTAAAGGGACCGCGGCACACTATTACCCAATCCCGGCCGCGGCACTTAAAATTAACCCCCCTCTATGCTGGGGGTCCCCATCGGGACCCCCGAAGTGTCCCCACATAAACCCATTGCAGGGGGGGGCCCCGATCTGCATAGATCAGGCCCTCCGCTGCATTTAAAATTTTTAAATTTCCCGCCGCGGCTCCTTAAAGGGACCGCGGCACACTATTACCCAATCCCGGCCGCGGCACTTAAAATTAACCCCCCTCTATGCTGGGGGTCCCCATCGGGACCCCCGAAGTGTCCCCATATAAACCCCCTGCAGCGGGGGTCCCCGATCGGCACCGATCGTGACCCTGCTGCAATTCAATTTTAAATTTCCCGCCTCGCGGGTCCTCAAAGGACCGTAAAGGTCCTGAAAGGACTCGCACTAAAAATAATAACCCCAGGCAACTATAATTACCCCATTAACTCATGATGGTCAATCCAGACCACCATAAGGCCTAAATTAACCCATTAACTCATGGTGGTCAATCCAGACCACCATAAGGCCTAAATTAACCCATTAACTCATGGTGGTCAATCCAGACCACCATAAGGCCTAAATTAACCCATTAACTCATGGTGGTCAATCCAGACCACCATAAGGCCTAAATTAACCCATTAACTCATGGTGGTCAATCCAGACCACCATAAGGCCTAAATTAACCCATTAACTCATGGTGGTCAATCCAGACCACCATAAGGCCTAAATTAACCCATTAACTCATGATGGTCAATCCAGACCACCATAAGGCCTAAATTAATCCATTAACTCATGATGGTCAATACAGACCAGCATAAGGCTCTAATTAACCCATTAACTCATGATGGTCAATCCAGACCACCATAAGGCCTAAATTAATCCATTAACTCATGATGGTCAATACAGACCAGCATAAGGCTCTAATTAACCCATTAACTCATGATGGTCAATCCAGACCACCATAAGGCCTAAATTAATCCATTAACTCATGATGGTCAATACAGACCAGCATAAGGCTCTAATTAACCCATTAACTCATGATGGTCAATCCAGACCACCATAAGGCCTAAATTAACCCATTAACTCATGATGGTCAATACAGACCAGCATAAGGCTCTATTTAACCCCATCAGTCCCATAAGGGTATATTATTACCATTATGGGCCTGTTACAACCCAACATTAACCACATAAGTGCCATGATGGTCCTTGAGGACCATCATGACACTAACTACAAACACTACACTATAACCCCCAATAAACCATTTAATCTAAACTAACCCCCCTCTACACTAATCTATTAACACTTACACTACCTACCTACACTACCTACCCCCTAATAAACCTCCCCAACACTCTAATTACAAAAAACAAAAAACCTACAGCACAGAAAACAAAAAACCTACAGTACAAAAAACAAAAAAACCTACAGTACAGAAAAAAAAAAAATTACAACCCCACCCCCCACTACAGAAAACAAAAAAATACATTACAACCCCACCCCCCACTACAGAAAATAAAAAAATTACACACCTGAAAAGGAAAGACAGATAAACACACTACAATACATACATATAATACATTACATACATTACATACAATACATGACATTACATATAATATATTACATATAATATATTACATATAATACATTACATACATTACATACAATACATGACATTACATATAATATATTACATATAATATATTACATATAATACATTACATACATTACATACAATACATGACATTACATATAATATATTACATATAATATATTACATATAATACATTACATACATTACATACAATACATGACATTACATATAATATATTAAATATAATATATTACATATAATACATTACATACATTACATACAATACATGACATTACATATAATATATTACATATAATATATTACATATAGTCCTAATCAAATACCCCCTATCTATCTAACATACAATCTATTTCATTTAAAATAAATCCTAACTATATCAAATACATCCCCCTATCTATCTAATATACAAGAAATCCTAACTACATACACAGACCCTTATTCTAAAATAAAATAAAATAATTACAGTCCTAACTACATACACAGACCCTAATTCTAAGCTAAAATCAATAAATTAAGACCACTTACCTTTAAGATGTTGCTTCAGATCACTAACCTATGGGTCAAACAAAAAATAAAAATTAGTACAAAACATTAACATCAAATAAATAAACATTCTATACATTCTAAATATTCAACTCACCTTTACAGCATGTCCAGTCACTGTTTATCTCTTCCGGCGCGGCCCTGTTAAAAAAAAAACACAATACATGAATACATGAATACAATATATAGGGTCTGTGTATGTAGTTAGGACTGTAATTATTTTATTTTATTTTAGAATAAGGGTCTGTGTATGTAGTTAGGATTTCTTGTATATTAGATAGATAGGGGGATGTATTTGATATAGTTAGGATTTATTTTAAATTAAATAGATTGTATGTTAGATAGATAGGGGGTATTTGATTAGGACTATATGTAATATATTATATGTAATATATTATATGTAATATATTATATGTAATATATTATATGTAATGTCATGTATTGTATGTAATGTATGTAATGTATTATATGTAATATATTATATGTAATATATTATATGTAATGTCATGTATTGTATGTAATGTATGTAATGTATTATATGTAATATATTATATGTAATATATTATATGTAATGTCATGTATTGTATGTAATGTATGTAATGTATTATATGTAATATATTATATGTAATATATTATATGTAATGTCATGTATTGTATGTAATGTATGTAATGTATTATATGTATGTATTGTATTGTGTTTATCTGTCTTTCCTTTTCAGGTGTGTAATTTTTTTATTTTCGGTAGTGGGGGGTGGGGTTGTAATGTATTTTTTTGTTTTCTGTAGTGGGGGGTGGGGTTGTAATTGTTTTTTTTTCTGTACTGTAGGTTTTTTTGTTTTTTGTACTGTAGGTTTTTTCTTTTCTGTGCTGTAGGTTTTTTGTTTTTGTAATTAGAGTGTTGGGGAGGTTTATTAGGGGGTAGGTAGTGTAGGTAGGTAGTGTAAGTGTTAATAGATTAGTGTAGAGGGGGGTTAGTTTAGATTAAATGGTTTATTGGGGGTTATAGTGTAGTGTTTGTAGTTAGTGTCATGATGGTCCTTGAGGACCATCATGGCACTTATGTGGTTAATGTTGGGTTGTAACAGGCCCATAATGGTAATAATATACCCTTATGGGACTGATGGGGTTAAATAGAGCCTTATGCTGGTCTGTATTGACCATCATGAGTTAATGGATTAATTTAGGCCTTATGGTGGTCTGGATTGACCATCATGAGTTAATGGGTTAATTAGAGCCTTATGCTGGTCTGTATTGACCATCATGAGTTAATGGATTAATTTAGGCCTTATGGTGGTCTGGATTGACCATCATGAGTTAATGGGTTAATTAGAGCCTTATGCTGGTCTGTATTGACCATCATGAGTTAATGGATTAATTTAGGCCTTATGGTGGTCTGGATTGACCATCATGAGCTAATGGATTAATTTAGGCCTTATGGTGGTCTGGATTGACCATCATGAGTTAATGGGTTAATTTAGGCCTTATGGTGGTCTGGATTGACCATCATGAGTTAATGGGGTAATTATAGTTGCCTGGGGTTATTATTTTTAGTGCGAGTCCTTTCAGGACCTTTACGGTCCTTTGAGGACCCGCGAGGCGGGAAATTTAAAATTGAATTGCAGCAGGGTCACGATCGGTGCCGATCGGAAACCCCCGCTGCAGGGGGTTTATATGGGGACACTTCGGGGGTCCCGATGGGGACCCCCAGCATAGAGGGGGGTTAATTTTAAGTGCCGCGGCCGGGATTGGGTAATAGTGTGCCGCGGTCCCTTTAAGGAGCCGCGGCGGGGAATTTAAAAGTTTTGAATGCAGCGGAGGGCCTGATCTATGCAGATCGGGGACCCCCGCTGCAAGGGGTTAATGTGTGGGGGCTGCGGGGGTTCCTATGGACCCCTGCAGCAAGGTGTTCATGTGAGGACACTTCGGGGGTCCCGACGGGGACCCCCGCATTGAGGGGGGGTTAATTTTAGGTGCCGGGGGGGGGTATTCGGAGTACCCCCACGGCAGGGCTTATGTGGGGGACTGCCGCGGAGGTCCCTTTTAGGACCCCCGCAGCAATTGATGAGGAGTGGGAGCCTGCGATATCATCTCGCAGGCTGTCACTCCTCATGTACATTTACGCAGTGTAGATACGTACGGCCCTGCTGCGTAGCTCATACGTTGCTCGCAGCAGGGCTAATTTAATAGCATTGTAAGTTAGAGAAACTTTGCAGTACGTAGGGCTTAAGTAGAAGCCTCTTATTTACGAGGCTGGAATTTAATAGGGCCCTTAATTTGAATTCCAAATTCATTAGCTGTTAAATATAAATATGTAAACACATTTATTTTGGCCAGCACTCTTAATGACTCAAATAAAAAAATAATCACACATGGTGGTGCAGGAGAATTGCAAAAAAATCTCCTAAAAAGCAGATCTGGATCAGAAATAACATTTAAACTTACTTTAAATTTGAGCCTTGCTTGTTGCATGAGAGTAGAGCCATTCTATAATAAACCATGCAGGGGGCCTCCTTCAAATGATGGCCGCAAAACGTCTGTATCTCTGCTATCCGTTACTAGGATGCTACGGCCCCTTGGCTACATTGGTATTCAAAGGAAAGGGGCCGCAAGCCACCACTTCCTATGGCCGATCGCAAGTCAGGCAATCGGCCGTTAGCTTTGGCGGGCTTGAACCTGATCGCACTGTACAGCACTATAAATGATGGTGGACACATTGGGGGACATGAAAATGACATGTACTACATTGGCTAGCTGGCACATCGCCGCTATCCAATACTGTCATTTGTGTCCGCTGACCGCCGGGCTTGATGATTGAGCTGCTGCCTTGGAGGTCATCCAAGCCCTGGACTCCAGGCTTGAATGACCCCCAAGGCAGTAACCCGTTGTTCAAGCCCGGTGGACTTGTGGCCACAAATGACAGTATTGGCTAGGGGCGATGTGCCAGCTAGCCAATGTACTACAGGTCATCCTCATGCTTCCCCCACCCCCCAATGTCCCCTATCAATTACCGCACTGTACAGTGCTGCATTGAATATTTATTTAAAGCTAAAGATACCCAAGACTGTACGAGTCCCGCCACGGCTCCTTAAATGGACTGCGGCACACTAATGGTTACCCCAAGCCGCGGGGTTGCTGGAAGTACCCTCACGGTAACTAACATTAATCCCCCCTGCTGCTGGGTCCCTATTGGAACCCCCAGATGTTCCCCACATTAACCCTTGCAGCTGGGGTCCTGATTAGGGCCAGCTGCATAAAAAAATCTAATTTCCCGCCCGCATGGGTCCTGAAAGGACCTTAAAGGTCCTTAAAATGACCCACAATCAATAAAACTATACACTCCCACGGGTTGATTGGCTGAAGGCATCTGGCCTTCTGATTGGCTACTATCTGATTGACAGTGACAACAGCCAAGTGACATCAGCCAGTGACATCAGAAGGTGCTATTCCCTTCAGCCAATCAGAATAAGATACACTTTGTGGGAGTATATGCCATTGCTATTGTTTTCAGGCATCTGTGCCTTCTGATTGGCTGATGTCACTGTCAATCAGATAGTAGCAGATCAGAAGACAAAGATGACTTCAGCCAATCACCCCGTGGGGGTGTATGCAATACTGATTGGCTAATGGCAATAGTGCCTTCTGATTGGTTTTAAAAAGATTGACATTTCCAAGAGAATGGGATATAGAGGCGTATACCATTCTGATTGGCTAACACCTCTGCGCCTTCTGATTGGCTGAAATTTGATGAACAGACATTTCATTTTCATTTTTTTATACCGTAAGAAGTGCTAGAAGTCTCATTAGCATCGGGGAACTCCTCCAGGGAAGAGCTACGTTCGTTTTTTTTTTTTTTTTTGAGCGGCAGTTTTTTTCAAGGGTCCAGCCGGGCAGAAGAGGACAAGGACGGGGACATTGCGCCAAGGTAAGTTTAATGTATATAATATTTATTGTTTATTTAATTAATTCCTTCCTGACCCCAGATACTAGTGATTGGATTTCTCCCTGGATCAATACTCTTTCTCTAATTAACCAGGATAACCCTGAATACCATTTTTATTTAAAAATATATCCAATCCCTATTTAAAGTTATCTATTGAATCCACTGTCACCACCTCTATTGGTAGAGAATTCCACAGATAAACTACCCTTACTGTGAAGAACCTTTTTCTTTCTTTAAGGTGTAATCTTTTTACTTCTAACCTCAAAGGATGTCCTTGTGCCAATTGAAAACTTCTTCTCACAAAAAGCTCCCTTGGCAAATCTTTATACTGACCCTGGATGTATTTATATAGTGTAATCATATCCCCTCTTAGACGCCTTTTTTCTAAAGAAAATAAGTTTAATTTGGTTAGTCTTTCTTCATACCCTAGCCCCTCCATTCCCTTTTTTGTTTTGTTGTCCTTCTCTGTAATTAATTACCTTGCACAACTTAGTGTCATCTGCAAAAATGCAGACTATACTTCCCAGTTCTATTTCTAAGTCGTTAATAAATATGTTAAAAAGGAGAGGACCTATTACTGAGAGCTGAAAAACCCCATTTACCACGTTAGTCCAATCTGAATATGTTCCATTTACAACAACCCCTTTGCTTCCTTTATTTTAGCCAGCTCTCAATCCATGTGCATATATTTACTGCAATTCCTGTATCCCTTAGTTTGCACAATAGTCTCCTATGTGGCACTGTATCAAAATCCTTTGCAAAATCTAAAAAGACTACATCCACTGAGTTGCCCTGATCCAAGTTTCTACTAACCTCCTCATAGAAACTAATTAGATTTGTTTGACATGATCTATCCCTCATAAATCCATGTTGGCTCCTACTTATAATCCTGTTTGCATCGACATATTCTTGTATATTATCCCTTATTAACCCTTCTAAAAGCTTTCCCACTACAGAAGTGAGGCTTACAGGTCTATAAATAGGCTTAGAGGGTTAAATAGGTTTAGATGGGGTTAGAAAGGCAAGATCTAATAGTTTCTTATAGGGGTCTATATAGACCCCTGTTGGACTGAGGTTGTTAATTTTAGTCTCATGGGGGTCTTATGATTGATGGGGTTAAATTTAGGTGCCTGGGGGTCCCCCACCCCCAGGCACCTAAAATTAACCCCATCAATCATCCCCCCGATTATAGTACCCTGTGGGGGTAACCATTAGTTTGCCGCTGGCCCTTTAAGGACCGTGGCAGGAATTTCAAACCCAGCAATTTAAATCTCATAGCTGCTGCGGGCGTCCATATCGTTGACAATCGGGACCCTCTGCAGCAAGCCAAGGGGTTAATGTGGGTAGCCTGCAGGGATCAGGGGGTTAATGTGTGCACATTGCAGGGGTCACGATGGGAACCCCTGCATTATGGGGTTAATGTAGGGACACTGCAGGGGTTCCATCAGGTACCCTGCAGCCAATGGGGGCTTAATTGGAGGGTACTTGCGACGGCTCCAGGGTGCAAGTAAGCTGCAGCCATTTTTTGGTGTTTAGCGGGGTTGATCGGAGAATTTGAATAGGGTTGGGTGGTTTCTTGCAGCCAAATCTTTTGCGGCTGATTGAGTTCAAAGGGACTGGGGTGGTCGCAAGTGAATGCAGGGCGCCGGTCGGAGCCTTCGGCCGCAAGGGATTAGAATAGGAAAGTCGTTTGCGGCCACCCCTTGTGGCCACGCAGCTCCAATCATTTCAATGAGGCCCATGGAGTTTCTAAGGAAAAAAATAGTGATTACAAAAAAATGTGCCATCATTATAAATATATGAGCTCTCTATCTGTATGGCAAATTGATTTGCCACAATGTTACAGACTGAAGAAAATGAATTAATTATGCACTTAGCACATCCTGCGGCTTACAGCTGTTACAGCACTAACTAGAGTTTAAAAAATGCCTTGCAAGACATATTTAGTACTCGTAATATTTTTGACAAAAGCATGATACTTTTTTTCAATTGTTGGTTAGACTTTATGTGCGAGCTAGAGCTTCGGGTCTAATAGAATATCGATTTTTGTGAAACTTTAACTAGTTAGCGCTCATAATATTCGTGCTGTACTAAAACCAATGGAGTTCTAAGGCTGGTTTTGCGTCTTTGGCTGGCCCGTAGTCATTGCGGGCGGGTAACTCGTAATCAGAATGAGAGAATTTGTGGCAATTTTAAGAGCAGTTTTAAGTGTGTATAATTTTACGAATTGGCCAATTGAATAGGGCCCATAGTTTGCAACTACGGTGTTTCATTAAGAGACTGAAGTAAGATAATACTTTTTTACATGTACCTCATATTCCACCTGTACTAGTAAGGATTAGAGTAGAGGTAAAGTGATGTCCAATATGTCAAAATGTTGAGAAATCTTCTAACTGAGATGAAAGAGGATAGGGCATGACCTTTTGGATTTATGTAAACTCAAACTCATTAACTATGTTAGAAAGGTCAGTTTTTTTGTAAATATATCTTGAAGGTCATTTCATAAAAGACAGTAAGAGGCAAAAGTAGCTTTTCATATGGTACATTACAATATGTGCAAGGAGTTTTGAGAGTGAAAGAAAAGGGGAGACAGGATGGTATTTTGGAGTATACGTAAAGTTCAGGCTATACCATATAACATCAGGAATATGAAAAGGGTAAGTAGCATACATTTAAAAGTTACATTTTTTCTATGTTGTTTTCTGAATAAGTTAACATGATAATTGGCTAAATGTTTTTAGAAAACAAACAAAGAAATACATAAACACAACAATTATATTTAGCAGCTTTTACATGCAATTATTCTTAGTTGTGTTGCTCCAGTTTGCTTTCTTTCTTGCTCAGGTGGATGTGTCCTTGTAAAGTAATGAACTTTTATTTAGTACTCTTATGGGCACTGACAGATGTAACTACCACATCTACATTGTGCATACAATCCATTTCTTTGTATGGAAAGTTTCCTTCCATGTCAGGAAGTTAATCTTCTGAAGCCAAAATGGTAAATTCCACAGCAGTATAATTGCACATATACATAAACGAAAGGCGGTCTTATTTGTTTTTAGTTATAAAAACATGTTGCCTATTTTAAGAGTAGTTCTTTAAAATAGTAAATTTTAAAAATATGACCACAGTGGTCTCCTTTAAGGGAAGGTGCCTGGATAGTTGGAAGAAACTTAACCAGTTGAAAGATGATGTAATAAAAACACAAACCTAAAAGAGAGAAAATGTAAAATAAGCAAAATATAATAAAACAGGCAAAAAAGCTTGATACCAAACTCGCAGTGGCTTTTCAAACCTTGTCAGACTGCTGTAGCACCTCTTAAAGGGATAGGACAAACAGAGAAATCAATAGAAAAGTATGCTAAATCATCCAAAAATTAGGAATTAACATTGGTAATGCCCCATATGATCAATTTCCAAACAAATATTATCATCTGTGTCATAACTGACATAGAAAAACAGGAAATATCTGCTAAAAGCTGGATAAACCATTAAAGAGACAGCATATCATAAGAAATGCATGGGAAATCATGTAGCAGCAGTACAAAAATGCCTAAGATCCAGAGAGAAACACAGCACAGCAATGAAAATATGTGTATGCATATGCTGCTTTCTATCTTTGCTCCTCTCCTCTACCTGGCCTATGTGGATGCCTGCATCATACTTTCTTCAATATCTCTTTCCTAATGTTACTCTTCCTGTGAGGAACATTAACTGGAGGCTTCTAACATAACTGCTTTGTAGCTGTGTAATGTTTATTTACTCCAGAACTTTTGTGATAACTGTGTTTAAAAAAGATGCATAGTTTAAGATATAACAAAAATTACGTTTATATATACACATATCTCAGTCTCATATACAAACAACTGTGCATTGACAATATGTTTCTTTGGTGTAACTCCCAGGAGGGCAAGAGGCTGTTTGGAAAAATGTAATACCAACATTTCAAAAAAATGCTATGCTTTCAGATGTGTGAGCTGCCTCCTGTTCTACCTCTTCCCATGATTCCACAGTGGTGGATGTGTAATAGGGGTTCATCATCATCAACATCCTGTTCCTGCTCCTCCCCATGAGTTACTGCTACGGCATGTGTTATGGTGGCTGATGTTGACGCCTTGGTCCTGAAACGAGAGAATGATGTGTGAGTTGATGATCTTGTCTGATCATGTGATCGCTATGGATCCTAGATTTATACTAATATCTAAAATGTGAGAATGTTGATTTACATAATGTGATTGTCAAATTACGGCAATAAAATTGTAAAGCTGGGAATGCTGTTTGTGACACAATGTGAGTGTACTGGGAGGCTCAACTATATAAACCGCTATAGCACACTAATAAACCCATGTAATAACACTATAAGTGGAATGAGGGTCATCCAGGACCCTCATTACACAAAGTATTTGCAGTACACTATGTTAACCCTGTCTCTGATAGTTGTCCATACAGACCCTTAAAAAGCCTCTATTTAACTTAATTAGTCTAATAAGGTATGTAAAGACCCTCATGGGACAGTTAGACACCTAAGATGAATCCCATAAATGCTATGAGGGTCCTCCACTATACCCCCCAATAAACCATTAACTAATTAGAGAAAATAATAAAACCTAACTCACAAAAAGTAATAAAACTTAAGTCACCAAAAACAAAAAAAATTACAGAAAATAAAAAACCTACATTACAACCCCCCCCCCCGCCACACACACAGTACAGAAAATAAAAAAAAATTACACACCTGAAAAGGAAAGGCATACAATACAGTACATGCAACTTTCCTCCGCACGATGTCCCTGGCCTCCTCCTCTTCTGCCCCGACTGGGCCCTGGAACAATCTGCATTGTTAAAAAAAAAAAATGCAATGGTGCCTTCTGATTGGCTGAAAACGCTTCAATCAAATATCAGCCAATCATGAGGCGGCAAGGTGTGAGCCAATCAGAATGGGATACACCCCCATATCCCATTGTGATTGTGTAATGTACCTGTCAATCTATTTTTTAACCAATCAGAGGGTTTTATTGCCTTCAGCCAATCACAATGGGATACACCGCAACATGGTGATTGTCTGAAGGCATATGTGCCTTCTGGTTGGCTGTAAAGCGATTGTCAGTGACAACAGCCAATCAGAAGGCGCTGTTCCCCTCAGTCAATCACAATGAGATACACTCCCAGAGAGTTATTGGCTGAAGGCATCTGCGCCTTGTGATTGGCTGATGACAGTGTCAATCAGATAACAGACAATGAGAAAGCGCAGATGTGTTCAGCCAATCACCATGTGGGGGTATATCCCATTGTGATTGGCTGAATAGAATTGCGGCTTCAGATTGGCTGTTGCCATTGTCAATTAGACTGCAGCCAATCATAATGTGCAGATGCTCCAGCCAATGACATTGTGGGGGTGTACCCCATTGTTATTGGCTGAAGGCAATAAAGCATTGTGATTGGTTTTAAAAAAATTACAGGTGCATTAGCCAATGAGAATGGGTTATTGGGTGTATAGGATTTTGTTTCTTTTAGATAGAGGGGATTTATTTATGTTAGTATTTATTTCATTTTAGATAGTGGGGATGTATTTATGTTAGTATTTATGGTATTTTTTATAGAGAGGGGGGCACTTATGTTAGTATTTATTTTATTTTAGATAGAGAGGATGTGTTTATGTTAGGATTTATTGTATTTTATATAGAGGGGGTGTATGTATGTTAGATATGATTTATTGTATTTTATGTAGAGGGGGATGTATGTATGTTAAATAGTATTTATTGCATTTTAGATTGTTTAAAGTTTATTTTTTTTGTATTGTATTGTAATTTAATGTATATATATATTTTACCATAAAGAAGAATCCAACCCTGATAATATTGAAAAACAGATCTTTGAAGATCTGTGTGATTTATTGGTAGAAAACGAAGCAGCACAAGGCCAAAAATCCTGTCCACCAGATATGGGGACCTTTAACTTGAAGAAAAAATCCAAGTTTGTCCCTCCCATGCATATCTGTCCGCAAATAGACATATATACTAAACTTTTCATCAATGATTTAAACAAATTACCTACGATTTATGCGTCTAACATTAATAGACGAGAACGAAGATGTATTGACGACATGAAATCATGGAAAGATGTCGTAATCAAACCATCAGACAAAGGTGGCAATGTGGTATTGTGGCCTAGTGAGCAATACATTGGGGAAGCTATGAGACAGCTATTGGACCCAAAATGCTACAAAAGGCTCTTAGGAGACCCCACCAAATAATTTTTAACATCTTATAACAAAATCATCTCCGAAGCCTTGGCAAATGGATTGATTTCAAAGCGTGAATTCGATTTTTTAGAGGTTGACAAACCAAAAACAGCAACATTATATTTACTTCCCAAAATTCATAAAAGGCAAGTTAACCCACCGGGTAGGCCAATCGTATCCGGGAGAGGCAACTTGACAGAATCAGCTAGCAAATTCGTCGATGCATGTATCAAGTCCTTTGTGATCAGTCTTCCATCCTATATACGTGATACAATGGATATCCTCAACAAACTGGATGATATTGTGCTCAATGAAACTACATATTTGGTAACTTGCGACGTCGAATCATTATATACGTCAATCAAACATCAAAGAGGAGAGGAAGCAGTACGTTTTTTTCTGAGTATGCAATCTCAGTACTCCCAAGAGAGGAACGAATTTATTATCCAACTTTTACACTTTGTTCTGACTTATTTCACATTTGACGATAAATTATTTTTGCAATTGAGAGGCACAGCAATGGGTACGTCATGTGCCCCAACGTATGCCAACCTCTACATGGGGTGGTGGGAGCATCAAATAGCCCATGGAGACAACATGAATCAATACACAGAGCATGTCCAGATCTGGTTAAGATACATAGACGATCTTTTCATATTGTGGGACGGTCCCAAAGAACTTTTGGACGAATATATGCAAAAACTGAATGATAATGACCTTAACCTTAGGTTAACATATCTAATGGATATGAACAAAGTCGACTTCCTTGACATTACCATCTCACGAGGATCCAATGGTCAAGTTACAACAGATCTATTCCGCAAAGAGACTGCTACAAACAGTGTGCTACATAATGACAGTTTTCATCTTCCTTCAACCAAACGAAGTATACCCTTTGGGGAATTTATCCGCCTAAGGCGCAACTGTTCTCAAATTGAAATTTTCAATAAAAGGGCACAAGAATTACGCGATCGCCTTAAATTAAGAGGATATAGTAACAGACATATCAAGAAAGCTTATCACCATGCCCTCTATTTAGATCGAGATACTCTTTTAACCCCTAAACCGAAGAAACTTGCGGATGATCAGATCAGATTCATTGGATCCTATCATGCACAATGGAAACAAACCCTAAGCATATTACACAAACACCTACATATCCTAAAAACCGATGAAGATCTTAACCTGTGGTTTAAAGACGGAATTCCAGCAAGCTGGAAACGCTCTCCCTCTTTAGGGGACATGCTGGTAACGAGTCACTTTATCAAGGAACGGACCAACAAAAAGGATAAGATCAAGGGCAATTATCGCTGTGCACACTGCAGCATTTGTTCACACATCAAAAATGTGACAACGTTTAAAGATCATTTTGGACATCAACACTCTGTCCCACAACTGTTCAGTTGTAGTTCCAAACAAATCATATACGTTCTAGAATGCCCCTGTAAACCCTCCAAGAAATATGTAGGCATGACCACACGCGAGATGCGTAAACGTTTGGGCGAACACATTCGCAATATCAAAAACAGTAGGAAAGACCTGGAAAATTTTAAGAAATTAACATCGGTTGCTAGACATTTCTTCCAGTTCCACAAATCTGACCCTACACTATTGCAATGCTGGATGGTCCAACAAATCTCTCTTGGCATAAGAGGAGGTAACTTGGAGAATGCCCTTTTAAAAGCAGAAAGCAAATGGATTTTTCTTTTCAATTCCATGGCTCCGTCAGGTCTCAATGAGGCCATTAATTACACTGTATTTCTTTAATCATTTTTCCCCTCACCTTCTATTTGGGTTAGTTTTATCTTGTTTCCATACCTCTCCTCCCCTAGAGTTTCATTTTTCACTTAATGTAACTAGACCACACAAGGTCAGTATTTACTTATTCATGCCTCTAGTATCAGTGGTTTCTCTTTTTCTTTAGCAAACACACTCTCTATTTGCTGTTTCTTTCAGATATTCATTTATTTTTTCATTTATTCACTTGACATCCTTATTATTTCCCTTAGTTTCATTCTCCTTTTTTATAGTGTGCACTCATCCTTAATTGACATTTTGTCATGAGCATTATACATTCTTTTAGTCATATACATCTAGTTCGCTACCAATAGTTGGTTATCATTTATTGTTATCTATTTTACATTTTTCTGTCTACCCCTTTAAGGACTGATACGACACATGAGGGGTTAACATTACCGCTGCCCAGGTATATAAAGCAGGTGTAATCATCAGTAATACAGCCCCAGTAGAAGCTACCTAGTGCGAAACGCGCGTTGGGCGACACGATTAGCGCATGCGCGATCACTTTTCGGCTCACACAGCCAGGTCGCGCTTGAGCGCAAGCACGCGCACGTCTGGTCGGCGCAGGTCGCGATCAATACGCGAACACGTCACTGACGAGTGACGCAGCGCCGTAGTACCACAGCAAGCGGCGCGCAGCACGAAAGACTGCAAAATTCACATATGGGCTTATTTCAAGTTTGGAGATCTGGGACCTTCACAATAGTGAGTATCATATATATTTATGTATGTTTTTGTGCACACTAACACTGATGTTGCCTTGTGACTCTTGACACGATTGTGTCTACAAGTACTCACTATTGTGCTTATCCCTTGAATCCCCTGAAGGCACAGGGGTTCCTATTTTCCCCTGTATAGCCTTTTCAGGACACTTGCAGTTTTTAATCGCAGCATATCCCGATTTAGACTTTGTAAGACTGCACAATCTGCAAACTGGCCTGTTTTTAGTCTTGAGACTCGGGACCTTTTTCATTGTGAGTACTATACGCATCTTAGTATAGTCTGACACACATATTGTTTTGTGATCTTTGACACGATTGTGTCCGTAAGAACTTACCGCTATACTTGTCCCTTGTATCCCATTCAAGCACAGGGGCTCCCACTTTCCCTCTTATAGCCTTATTTAGGCAATTATTTCCCTTTTTTTTGCAGCATTTACCCATACACAACCCCATTTAGGTTTCGTGGTCCTGTTTCTGGACACATTACCTCTTTTTTAGGGGGTTTTCTTCTTTTTGCATATCCCCCTTTTTTACGTTACAATTAAAGGTTAAATTTTATCTCTGTGTTCACATTACACCTGTCCTTTTTTACGTTACAATTAAAGGTTTAATTTTATCTCTGTGTTCACATTACACCTGTCCAGCGATGATTTGGTATGCCCTTGACCTTTTCTATTGATTGTTACCTTTTACAATCTTGTGGTCAAACCGTATGAGCTGTGGGTTCTCTTTCCTTACCCTCTCTCTCATTTTAGCTATGCTGTGTCTCTCACATGTAAATTATTAGTTGCCGCTTTCTTCTCCATGTTATTCCTATATATATATATATATATATATATATATATATATATATATATATGCAGTATGTATATATATATATATATATATATATATATATATATATATATATATATATATATATATATTGTATGCCTTTCCATTTCAGGTGTGCAATGTTTTTTTTCTGTAGTGGGGGGGGGATTGTAATGTTTTTTGTTTTTTTCTGTAACTTATGTTTTATTATTTTTTGTGACTTAGGTTATATTATTTTGTGTAATTATTGGGGTGGGGGGTTTATTATGGAGTAGGTAGGTAGTGTAGATAGGTAGTGTACGTGTTAATAGGTTAGTATAGAGGGTGGTTAGTTTAGGTTTAATGGTTTATTGGGGTGGGGTATAGTGCTGTGTAGTGTGTGTAGTTAGTGTCATGCTGGTTCTTGAGGACCCTCATGGCACTTATGGGGCTAAAGTTAGGGTTGTAACTGCCCCATGAGGGTCTTTATATACCCCTATGGGACTGATAGGGTTAAATATAGGCTTATGAGGGTCTATATAGACCCACATACCAGACAGGGCTAAATAGGCTAGGATGGGTTTAAATAGAAGCCATTATGGTTACTTAGGTACTGTTAGGGTTAAATGTGTAGTGTTAGGATTAAATAGTTGCAGGGCTGGGTTAATGGGGTATAGTTAGGGTTAATAGTGTAGAGGTTACACTTTGTATAATGAGGGTCCTGGATGACCCTCATGGCACTTATAGTGTTATTACATGGATTTATTAGTGTCCTATAGGGGTGTATATAGACCCCTATTGGACTGAGAGAGTTCATTATAGGCTTATGGGGTCTGTATTGACCTCCATGAGTGACAGGGTTAATGAATGGATTGTGGGCGTGAGTATTGACCCATATGAGTGACAGGTTTAATGAAAGGCTTATGGGGGTCTGTATTGCCCCCATGAGTGAGAGGGTTAATTAATGGATTATGGGGGTCTGTACTGACCTCCTTATGAGTGACAGGGTTAATTATTGGCCTATGGGCATCTGTATTGACCTCCATGAGTAACAGGGTTAATTAAGGGTTGATGGGGGTCCTGATTGACCTCCATGAGTGACAGGGTTAATGAATGAATTATTGGGGTAATAAAACTTGAGTGATAGGGTTAATTGTTATTTTTCATCCTTTTAGGACATTTACGGTCCTTTAAGGACCAGCAATGCAGGAAATTCAAATTTTTATTTCAGCGGGGGTCCCCAATCGCATGCGATCGGGGATCCCCACTGCGAGGGTTAATGTGGGGCATGGGCTTAATGTAGGCACACTTCGGGGGTCCGATCGGACCCCCGCTGCAAGGGTTTAATGTGGGGTCTCGAGCTTATCTCTTGGGAAAGGTTGTACGTGTTTAGCAGTATATTTCGCGGTCCTGGGTCGTGGAGCCTCGTTTTCATTTTTTTCGGCCACCATTTTTTATCTTGCTTAGGCAATTTTCAAGTGGCGAAACTGGGGAAATTGGGGTTATATTGGCATTGAACCTCATTTGTAGAGGTCCTGGCTGTCCCCCTGTGCTGTCAGTGAGTGTTTTTTTTTATGATTATTGTGTTTTTCTTTGTGTTTTGGTGTTTTGCGGGTTACGTGTTTGTTTTACAGGTCGTAATTTTGGGTCACAGGGTAATGTTTTTTTTCCTAAGTACTGTGGGTTGTAGTTGTAGGTCGCAGGCAATGAGGGCCAGAAGGGGAAGAGAGACGCAGGGGGAGACAGACGCAGGGGAAGGACAGGAGAAGAGGGACACAGGGGTAGGAGCGGAGAAGGGGAAGAGAAACACCAGGGAAGCAGAGGAGGAGAGGAAGAGAGACACAGGGGAAGGATAGGTGGAGGGTAAGAGGTCGTTTTGGGGTCATAGGGATGAGTGCCTACAGCGCTCATCTCCACCAGTGCAGTGAGCACCATTGCCGCTCCCTGCCTAAGTCGTAGGATATCGTAGGGATGAGCGCCTATGGTGCTCATCACCACCAGCGCAAGGAGCGCCTTTGGCGCTCCTTGCCAGCAACTGTGGTGGGCTCGCTATGCAAGCCCGCAACCGTTAGCAAAAACCCGTACTGCAGACAACTATATATGTGATTGGAAATGACACCTTAAAATATCAAAATATCACTTGTATTTATAAATGTGAATACAATTGTACCTATAACCATAAATATATTCAGAATTATGCTTTCCTTTCTCTTATTTTCATGCATGCTAACAAATTACAATGTGATTCTATTTTAATAATAATTTTAAATTTTTGGGATGTATACCAAATTTAAAAATTTGTGTAACTACAGTTAAAAAGTCAGTGATTTTTCATTAGTTCTGTTTTAACAGCCAGTGCAAATATAGCAGCTGTCTATTGAAGTCACATTTTGAAATGTGCATTCAGATGCAATAATGAACATAGTGTCTAATTCCACTTAATTTTAATGTACTATATTCACAAAAAATAATTCTGTGTTTTTATGTTTACCAGAAATCCCCACCTGCTAGAAAATCTAATTGGGTCAAGTATGAATATTCTGCTGGTGCTTGGACGATAAATGGTTTTGGCCCTGAATTATGCAATTATTAAAGAAATTAGCAACAATTACAAACAAATCTGCAGCATTACGCATAGGAGCACGCAAGCATATGTAGTACATTTGTATCAAATACTCACTTTAATGAGTAATAGGTATAATTTTGTAAAGCAGAATGGTACCACTTATAGGGGTCAGTTATGTACATAGAGATAGTATTTACATAGAGCAAAGCCATATTTGTTTTCATAGTCAATAGGACATGGAAGGTTTCTGGATTTCAATAGGAATATAATACTGTATTTCTCTGTATCTATTTGGGTACTTTATTTTATTAAGAAGTGCTTAAAAGCTCTGTTTTCTGCCTAAAATCTTACAAATAGTTTAAAATCTGTTTCTCCCCTCTGAAGCTCATGAAGACAGCGCACTTCTAAGTACAGGGTGTGCAGTGTCTCATAGTAACCAATCAGTGGCAACATTCTGCAACATGCTGCTTGAGAGAGGTCATTGATTGACTAATTTTAAATGTGTGTACTCATGAGCTGCATGAGCTACAAAAAGCAGGTTAAAAATGAACTGCAGGGAGAAAATCCCATTCTTGATCTATAAGATATAAAATGAATTCAGAAGGAATGTTTGACTTTGGCCTACTAACTGCAGAGGCAGAAGAGGTATTTCAAATGAACTTAACACGAGAATATAGAATAAAAGATTTAACATTTAAGGAAATACAAAGCCAATTATTACATAAACAAAAAATACAGTTACAAAAGTGGTGGGAAATTACAAGTTTAAGTAACTACATAAAAAATGCAATAGTACCAAGAGGATTGAGAGTAAGGCTAAACCCACCTAATTATATACAAGATAGTGAATTCACACAACAATGGGAAAAAATAATGACAACATGCTCTTTAGAGCTAATGAGGCTGATTATAACCAAAGAAAAAGTATTGTTGGAAGAAACTAATAACAACATTCTAAAATTAAAAGAACAATGTAGAAAATATGAGACACAAAAAGAATTTATAGAGTTACAAGAAAAGCTCACAAGAGAAATCAATGCATTCAAGGATGAGTTAAAAGAGAGAAAAAGGAAAAACTTCATAAGAGACACAAAAGACTTTGAAAATGGTATAGTTTACCAAACAGTGAAAAAAAAGATTTTTTCACAACAAAGATACTCACGTCAGAACCTTCTGACAATGAAATAAGTGATACCTCCTCTAAAAAAAGAACTAATGCCAATAGAAATTAGAGAAGTTTTTTATCCATAGGAACCAAAAGAAAGAACAATCAAATGCCACTCAGAGAACCAAAAGACAAGAGAGTTTGGAATCTTCAACAACCACAATAAAGACTAATCAATATGATAACTTACAAGTATATAATTTATCCAAATCTCCCTTAAATAAAGAACAAACAAGAGTATTAAGTCTAGGCCTAACATTCTCACCAACAGCGAGATTTCAACTGTTTGAACAAGTAAAAGATCTTAATTTATTTGCCCGAAAGTTGGCAATTCACAAATATCACAATTCAACAAGACAGAAATACCTAAGTCAGATAGGTTTAACAAACAGAGAACAAGAATGCCTAAAAGACTTTGAAAAACAACAAAGAGAAAACGAAGAGAAAAAAAGGAGAGTGTATATACCTAGTAAGTTTACACCAAACTTCTCACTCTGTCCACCACTAGAAATCTTTGTGGAACTAGTAACAAAAGAACTTAAAGAATTGGATAAAAATACTCCTAAATATACATCAAGTAATAATTTGAGTAGAAAAGAACAACAAGCATTAAAAGAATTACAGAAAAATGAAAATATCATTATAAAGCCTTCAGATAAAGGAGGCAATATAGTGGTATTAAATACCACAGACTATATAGCAACAACTCAAAAATTACTAGATGATAAAGAATGTTATTTGAAACTTAAGGAGGATCCAACAGATGAATGTATAAAAAGGTTAGAAAGAATAGTGGAAGAAGCAAAAGAAATGGAATTAATAACAACAATAGAAAAGAAATTCCTTATAAACAGAAGACCAACTATACCCACATTCTATTCTATACCAAAAATACATAAAAGCCTAACAAATCCCCCCGGAAGACCCATTGTGTCAGGGATAAACAGCATAACCCAAAATCCAAGTGTATATATAGATGAAATTCTAAAGCAATATGTAACAACTCTGCCATCATTTGTCAAAGACACAAAAGACACATTGAGGAGAATAGATGGAATAACAATACAAAACAATTCCCTACTGGTAACAATGGATGTAGAATCACTCTACACAAGCATTAAACATGAACATGGATTACAAGCGGTGAAAGCATACCTAGATTCTAAAGGAGTGGATTATGAAAATCAAAATATATTTACCATAAAATTATTGGAATTTGTTTTGGATAACAATTATTTTATCTTCAACAAACAATGGTATAAACAGATTAGGGGCACGGCAATGGGGACGCCATGTGCCCCTAACTACGCAAATTTGTATTTAGGCCACTGGGAAAATAATATAGTATTCTCAGAAAACAATGAATCTTATACACAAAAAATAGAACTATGGATAAGATTCATTGACGATATATTGGTCATATGGTCAGGCTCTGAAGAAGAACTCAAAGAGTTCATTAAAAAATTGAATAATAATGAACAAAATTTAAAATTAACATATGAGTTCAATAAAGAAATAGTGACATTCCTTGATTTAAGCATCTATGTAAATTCCAAAAAAGAACTAGCTACAAGAACTTATAGAAAAACAACAGCAACAAACTCGTTGTTACATTGGAAGAGTCACCATCCAATTTCAACAAAGAAAGCCATACCAACAGGCCAGTATTTACGTATAAAAAGAAACTGTAGCAGTCAACAAGAATTCAAAATACAAGCTAAAGAACTACAGGAAAGATTCATTCAAAGAGGATACACAAAAAAAGTGTTGAAGAAAGCATACCATAGGGCCTTAACACAGGATAGAAATCAACTATTGGTTGAAAATAAAAGAGACAAAAAACAACAACCTATACGATTCATCACAAACTTCTCAAGTCAATCCCAACAAATAAGATCTATATTGCAAAAACATTGGAACATCTTGAAATTAGACAGAGATCTGGATGAAGTACTTACAGAACAAAGTACAATTACATACAGAAGAGCAAAAAACCTAAAAGATCTCCTGGTACATAGCCACTATGAAGAAAAGAAAAATAGGAGGAACTGGCTAGTAGAAGGCCAAAAAGGATGTAAAGCATGCGGCAAATGTAAAGCATGTCCATTTTTATTAAAAACCACAGAATTTCGAGATGCAACAGGATTAAAGAATTATAAGATAAGACACAATATAAATTGTCTAACTGAAGGCGTTATCTACCAAATAATTTGCTCATGTAATAAAAAATACACAGGCAAAACCAAAAGACAGTTAAGACGCCGTGTATTAGAACATGTCAATGATGTTTTAAATTTAAAAGATACCTCAATAGCAAAACATGTACGTCATCATCACAACAATAATCCATACTGCTTGAAATTCATAGGTATTGATCACATACCAAAAACAGCAAGAAGAGGAGATTGGGATAAACACCTACTGTGTCAAGAGGCAAAATGGATATTTCAATTGGATACAAAAAAACCACAGGGTTTAAATGAAGAATTTACATATACAGCATTCATTTGAAAAAAACCTCTTATGAAAAATACCTAGATCTAATATATGAATAGGATACAAAAGTTTAACAGAAGAATCTATATATATAGTATTCATTTGAAAGAATTACTAATACAACAAAATACCAAAAAAAAAAAAAAAAAAAAAAACACAACTTTTGATCAAAGATAAGAAAACTTAAAAGAAGTAATTAGAATACCATCTTTATCTATAAAAGTCATTAATATAATAATAATAAATATAAAACATAAATAAAATAAATACATATAGATAAATAAGTAAATAAATAACATATACACATATATATAGCAAAATAAAAAAACAAAAATAAGTATCCGGATTAGATAAAAAATAAATTAACATGGTATGCAAAATAATTATAATTTAAAATCAAATAATATGTTTAGCAAAGTTTTAATAAAATAATACAAAGGCATACTAATGCTAGCAAGTTAAAAGTATTACTTTGAAAGTAATTTCCTTATTCAAAATCATCATACTTATTTAAATAATATAAAGATAATATAGTAAAAAAGAAAGTCAAAAGCAACATATGAAAATAAAGCATGCACAAAAACATTCAGGAACACAAAGAGTTAACTAACTGCCATAGAAACTATGGAACACAAAGAGTTAACTAATTGCCATAGAAACTATAAATAGCTCCACAGAGAAGGCAGCACTGTGCCCCTGATGAGTGAGAGACTGATAGAGCCTCACGAAACGCGCGTCGGGAGATTGTGACGTCATCAGTAAGCGCGATCACAGCGCAGACCACGCCAATATAGCGTGGAGCATGATAGATACAGCTCTAAAGCTCCAGGTCCACTACTAACTTAAAAGAAAGATAGAAAGCCAATTCCTTCACCACAAAGTCTCAATATAGTAACAATAGAGTAATATACAAGAATAAGGAAATAGAAAAGTAAGAAAAAGGAAAAAGGAGTAAAAGCATAATTAAAGCAAAAAAACGGAAGAAAAAAGAGGACATAACCTCCTTCTAAAAAACAATAGACAGAAGCATTAAGGTAATATATAGTTAAAGAAACAGCATAATCAGGAGTGTATACATTTTTTAAAAAATAGCACAGCATTAGCACTATAAATGAATAAGGTAAAGTAGTGACGGTGATAGAATAACAGTCACGAGGTAAAAGGGTAATATAAGAGGAAATAAGCACTAAGTCAAATAGCACAAGCACTTTAAGATAAGAATTTTTGAATAACACAACTTGAATTATAATGCACTTTAAGTAATAGAATTCCGAATTAACATAAATCAACAGGATAAAAGATTAACAAAAAAGAAATGCAAAGGCACTTAAAACATATACTCCAGAGAAGTGCTGTATGAATAAACAAAACTATACAACAGACAAAAGGATTATAAAACCTTATCTTAATCTTATGTAAATAATTTAATCTTATGTAAATTAAAATCCAGGGTACCTGATAAGGATTTGACTAAGGAAACATAACCAAAAATACACAAATACAATTGAATTGAAAAACCAAATCTTCTATTGACTTGAGCATAATAAAGTAATTAAATAAAAAAGCTGTGATCAACGCAAAGAATATAATAACAACAAAAATAAAACCTTAAATAAACCTCTAATAATTTGCTGGACGTCAAAAAACCCAAAGGATTAAACACCTTGGGTTTAACATAATTTTTTTAATAGTTGCATTTTTAACAACATTTTAAATGTACAAATAAAGATTGAATTTTTTAAAATTAGTATGTGGCAATAATAATTAAAATAAAGGCTGCATAAAAGGTGTTTCTGTATAACCCTGGTTGGTTGTTCAAGGATTCCTAAATAGAATCCACAGGACAATATTTTGGTACGCAGGTTAAAAATGAAGGCAGACAAATACAAAGCTTATAAGCACTTATTTATAAAAAAAAAAGTACACAAAAGTAAATAGATACACAGGTATATTATATACCTAGTGAAATGCAGACATTTTCCATGTCCCTCTTCAAGCCTCTGAAAATACACAATTCTTGCAAGCTGATAGATTGGTAGATTAATATATAACAACGTTTTAAGTTACTTGTATATTTTTTGTAATAAACATTCACCCTACCTGTGACACTGCATAACAGCAACATTTGTAACTTTTTAATACATTCATTTTCCCTGCTTAGAGTTTCAAGAAACATAACTATTGTCTGCTTCTGATAAGAAGACAATATTCAAAGCTCATTTGACAATATCAGAGTGCGCTAACTGAATTATTGCTTCCAAATGTGTTTACACCAATGTCATGACACGCTACACTAACTTGCAAAACAACCTTTACCGTTAGTAAGCACTATTGATGTCCCGAACAGTTCGCCGGAGAACTATTTGCGGTGATTTTCGCATCTTCGCGTTCGCATCGAACGGCGAACACATGCGCTTTTCGTTCCGCCCCCCATTCTTTATCACTGAGGAAACTTTGACCCTGCACCTTACAATCAGCAGACACATTCCAGCCAATCAGCAGCATACACTCCCTTCCAGGGACTTCCATCTGAAGGACAGCCTCCATTTTAGAATCATTCTGAAGCTACATTCGTTGAGAGAGGACATATATTCTACCTGCTGCTGATTTAATAGGGAAATAGATAGCCAGGCTGTGTATTTAGCTTTCACTACACACCTGAAGGACTCCTTTGATATCTGCTGCAAGGACAGCAACCCAAAAAGCCCTTTTTAGGGTTAGAACATCATTTATTTTATTTTATTATTTTTTTCTGTGTAATCTAATTGCATATGCCTGCCTGCTAGCGTGTGTGTGAAGCCTATTGCATCTACTCTGCCAACTTTTGCCAGTGCACAGTGACACTCATATCTAGTGCAACCGTAGTGTACAGTGACATAAAACAACACTTTTTTGACTGTAATCGATTGAATATCAGTTGCCTGCCTACAGGCGTGTGTGTGAAGTCTATTGCATCTACTCTGCCAACTTTTGCCAGTGCACAGTGACACTCATATCTAGTGCAACCATAGTGTACAGTGAGATAAAACAACTCTTTTTTGACTGTAATCGATTGAATATCAGTTGCCTGCCTACAGGCGTGTGTGTGAAGCCTATTGCATCTACTCTGCCAACTTTTGCCATTGCACAGTGACACTCATATCTAGTGCAACCGTAGTGTACAGTGAAATAAAAGAACCCTTTTTTGACTGTAATCGATTGAATATCAGTTGCCTGCCTACAGGCGTGTGTGTGAGGCCTATTACATCTACTCTGCCAACTTTTTCCAGTGCACACTGACACTCATATCTAGTGCAACCGTAGTGTACAGTGAAATAAAAGAACCCTTTTTTGACTGTAATCGATTGAATATCAGTTGCCTGCCTACAGGCGTGTGTGTGAAGCCTATTGCATCTACTGTGCCAACTTTTGCCAGTGCACAGTGACACTCATATCTAGTGCAACCGTAGTGTACAGTGACATAAAACAACACTTTTTTGACTGTAATCGATTGAATATCAGTAGCCTGCCTACAGGCGTATGTGTGAAGTCTATTGCATCTACTCTGCCAACTTTTGCCAGTGCACAGTGACACTCATATCTAGTGCAACCATAGTGTACAGTGAGATAAAACAACTCTTTTTTGACTGTAATCGATTGAATATCAGTTGCCTGCCTACAGGCGTGTGTGTGAAGCCTATTGCATCTACTCTGCCAACTTTTGCCATTGCACAGTGACACTCATATCTAGTGCAACCGTAGTGTACAGTGAAATAAAAGAACCCTTTTTTGACTGTAATCGATGGAATATCAGTTGCCTGCCTACAGGCGTGTGTGTGAGGCCTATTGCATCTACTCTGCCAACTTTTTCCAGTGCACACTGACACTCATATCTAGTGCAACCATAGTGTACAGTGAAATAAAAGAACCCTTTTTTGACTGTAATCGATTGAATATCAGTTGCCTGCCTACAGGCGTGTGTGTGAAGCCTATTGCATCTACTGTGCCAACTTTTGCCAGTGCACAGTGACACTCATATCTAGTGCAACCGTAGGGTACAGTGAAATAAAACAACCCTTTTTTGACTGTAATCGATTGAATATCAGTAGCCTGCCTACAGGCGTGTGTGTGAGGCCTATTGCATCTACTCTGCCAACTTTTGCCAGTGCACAGTGACACTCATATCTGGTGTCACAGTAGCTTGCATGCATAGTACCACTAATCGTAAAAAAAATGACAGGCAGAGGCAGGCCACCTTGCATCGGCCATCGTGATCGTGGTGCTGTGATTCCCTTTGGCCCTAGAATAATGCCCAGTTTTCAGAGGCAACGTACCCTGAACTTGAAAAGTTCTGAGGACATGGTTGACTGGCTAACACAGGACACCCAATCTTCTACAGCTTCCGCTCGGAACCTAGACGCACCATCCTCCTCCAGCTTAGCTTCGGGCACCTCTCCAGATACCACTCGCCCGCCTGCCGCCACCACCAACAATAGCACCACAGCCGCTTCACTTGATCCGTCAGCAGAGTTATTTACACATCCGTTGGAAGAAATGAGTGATGCACAAACATTAGTGCCAGAGGATGTAGATAACAGGGATATGTCCCAGTCAGGCAGCATTACACACATGGACATACGGTCTGATGATGATAATGATGATGTTGTACCCGGTGCTGCTTCCTTTGTTGAGTTGTCAGATACAAGTGAAGCAGTTGATGATGACGATGCGTCTGTGGATATCACGTGGGTGCCCGCTATAAGAGAAGAAGAACAGGAGGAAAGTTCAGATGGGGAGACAGAGAGGAGGAGGAGATGAGTTGGAAGCAGCGGGAGGTCGTCGAAAGTAGCTAGTGGCACAGTCAGACAGCATGCATCGGCACCCGGGGTCAGCCAGACATCACGCCAGTCAAAGCATGCTGTTGCCACCACCAGAATGCCGTAATTGCAGAGCTCAGCAGTGTGGCAATTTTTTCGTGTGTCTGCCTGTGACAACAGCGATGCCATTTGCAACCTGTGCGAAAAAAAACTGAGTCGTGGGAAGTCCAACACCCACCTAGCTACAACTGCTTTGCGAAGGCACATGATGTCACATCACAAACGCCTATGGGATCAACACATGAGTACAAGCAGCACACAAAGTCAAAGCCGCCATCCTCCTCCTGGTCCAGCATCTTCAGCCACGTCAACCACTGCTGCCCTGCTTGCCCCCTCTCAACCATCCGCCACTCCGTGTCTCGCCCTGAGCAGTCCCTGCTCATCTGCCCACAGTCAGGTGTCTGTCAAGGACATGTTTGAGCGTAAGAAGCCAATGTCACAAAGTCACCCCCTTGCCCGGCAACTGACAGCTGGCTTGTCTGAACTCTTAGCCCGCCAGCTTTTACCATACAAGCTGGTGGAGTCTGAGGCGTTCAAAAAATTTGTAGCTATTGGGACACCGCAGTGGAAGGTACCCGGCCGAAATTTCTTTGCACAAAAGGCAATCCCCAACCTGTACTCGATTGTGCAAAATGAAATAATGGCATCTCTGGCACACAGTGTTGGGGCAAGGGTCCATCTGACCACGGATACCTGGTCTGCAAAGCATGGTCAGGGCAGGTATATCACCTACACTGCGCATTGGGTAAACCTGGTGACGGCTGCCAAGCATGGAATACGTGGCTCTGCAGAGGAGTTGGTGACACCGCCACGACTTGCAGGCAGGCCTGCTGCCACCTCCTCTACTCCTCCTACTCCATCCTCTTCCATAACTTCCTCGGCTGAGTCCTCTTCTGCTGCTGCTATGTCTTGCTCCACACCAACGGCACCACCCCAGCTCCACAGGTACTATTCCACATCCCGGATATGGCAGTGTCACGCCGTCTTGGGGTTGACTTCCCTGAAAGCAGAGAGTCACACCGGACCAGCACTCCTGTCCGCCCTGAATGCACAGGTGGATCAGTAGCTGACTCCGCACCAACTGGAGATCGGCAAAGTGGTTTGTGACAACGGAAGAAATTTGTTGGCGGCATTGAATTTGGGCAAGTTGACGCATGTGCCGTGCATGTCACATGTGTCTAATCTGATTGTACAATGCTTTGTGCATAAGCACCCAGGCTCACAGGACGTCCTGAAGCAGGCCAGGAAGGTGTGTGCCCATTTCAGGCGTTCCTACACGGCCATGGCGCACTTTAAAGATATCCAGCGGCGAAACAACATGCCAGCGAGGCGCTTGATTTTAGACAGCCCGACACGTTGGAATTCAACACTCCTAATGTTCGACCGCCTGCTCCAACAAGAAAAGGCAGTTAACAAGTATTTGTATGACCGGGGTGCTAGGACAGCCTCTGCGGAGCTGGGGATTTTTTTGCCACGTTACTGGATGCTCATGCGCAATGCCTGTAGGCTTATGTGTCCTTTTGAGGAGGTGACAAACCTGGTCAGTCGCACCCAGGGCACCATCAGCGACATCATACCATTTGTTTTATTCCTGGAGCGTGCCCTGCAAAGAGTGCTGGATCAGGCCGTAGATGAGCGTGAAGAGGAAGAGGAAGAGTTGTGGTCACCATCACCACCAGAAACAGCCTTATCAGCATCGCTTGCTGGACCTGCGGCAACGCTGGAAGAGGATTATGAGGAAGAGGAGTCAGAGGAGGAATGTGGCTTTGAAGAGGAGGAGGAAGACCAACCACAACAGGCATCCCAGGGTGCTCGTTGTCACCCATCTGGTACCCGTGGTGTTGTACGTGGCTGGGGGGAAGAAGTTAGCTTCAGTGAGATCACTGAGGACGGGGAACGGGACATGACTATCTCGGCATCCAACCTTGTGCAAATGGGGTCTTTCATGCTGTCGTGCCTGTTGAGGGACCCTTGTATAAAAAGGATGAAGGAGAATGCCCTGTACTGGGTGTCCACGCTACTAGACCCCCGGTATAAGCAGAAAGTGCCTGAAATGTTACCGAATTACCACAAGTCGGAAAGGATGCATCACTTCCAAAATAAATTAAAAAGTATGCTTTACACAGCGTTTAAGGGTGATGTCACAGCACAACGGCTATCTAACAGCGGAAGAGGTGAACATAATCCTCCTTCTCCCACGACGGCAAGGAGAGGACGCTTTACAGACGTGTTGTTGATGGAGGACATACAGAGCTTTTTAAGTCTTATGCATTGCCACAGCCCTTCGGGGTCCACCCTCAGAGAACGACTCAACCGTCAGGTAACAGACTACCTCGCCATAACTACAGATATCGACACTATGAGGAGCGATGAACACCTTGACTACTGGGTGTGCATGCTTGCCCTGTGGCCTGAGCTATCCCAATTTGCCATAGAACTTCTGTCCTGCCCCGCTTCAAGTGTCCTGTCAGAAAGGACCTTCAGTGCAGCAGAAGGTTTTGTCACTGATAAGAGAAGTCGCCTAGGTCAAAAAAGTCTAGATTAACTCACCTTTATTAAGATGAATGAGGGATGGATCCCGAAGGGACTGAAAGTGGGCGATACATTCGATTAAAAAAGGCCTGATAGATGAGCTGCCTTGAGCTAATAATGGTCCACACGCTGCTGTATTGTATCCCTGAATGTCTGATGACTTGCATGACTTATCCGCCACCAACTAGGGTTCAAGCAATGTTTTAGGGCACTTTCTGCCTGGCAAACTAACATCAATTTTTCTGGTCGCTGCAACAATACCTAATTTTTGCATTTAAATTATTTTATTTTATAAGGCGTACAGCATGTAATGAAAAAAAAAGCATTTTTGAACAGTCTTGCATAACAGTTGTGCAAAAATACGTATTTACAATAAAGACATTTTGTGAAAGTTAGCTGGCTATTCCTTCTTTTTTTTACTTTTTAGGTTAATAATTTTTCTTATTTTTTACTGTGATTGCAATTTAAGAGATACCTAAAACATGGTAAAACAGACAATAGTAAAGAGTATATCTGCAGGAAACACCAAAGTCCTATTAGCTATCATCCCTCCAGCAGTATTAGCTTATTATTTACAATATCTAACCTGGGCAATCACCCTTGGGTTACCCTAGGGCAGGCTTCAGTAAGCGACCTCTCCTTTGCTGGGATGATTTTGCCGCCGGTTGCTTCTGAAGGGTCTCCAGGGCTCCCCCACTCCGGTCCTTCCCCCAGTGTCGCTTCAACCAGTAACAAATGTTTTATATTTGTAAAGCGACCCAATGATCCCCCTTGATAGAGGTTTATCTTTACAAATTTTGGAGAACCAATTTAAGACCGGTGTCCCCTGTTTCTGGGTCAGGGAGTGTGTGAAATACCTCAGCCTACAGTAATTGTAATGTTCTGACAGCGTAGGTGAGCATCTGGCCCTTTACTAACCAGTCTCCCAGTATATCTAGTTTCCTTGACCTCCACCAGTGTTGTGATGTTGTGCTCATGTGTTTCGGGGCCTGAGGGTGGTCAAGAATTGGGGTCATTTGGGTGGATCCAGGAAACAAACCCGTGTTTTTCTTGGCCCATTTCCAGTATGATAGTGAGTGTCTGATTAGGGGGTTTGGCGAGTTTTTAAAGCTCTGAGGCAATTCTGATAGCCAAGCCACCTTGTCCCAGGTTAAGGGCCTTAAAGTATGGTTCTCTAAATACACACAGGCCAGTTGATGACATATAGAATGTGCTATTGGGAGGAAAGATAGGTGACGTAACAGGTATTAAACTGATAGGAATGAATAGTACAACTTAATACACCACTCCTATCTGGTGGCACCTTAGATTGCACGTGCAGTGCCCCAAATTCGAAGTAGGAGGTCCGACCAAGCATCTTTTTCCATCTCCATATTCCAAAAATCCATGCCATATACACGTCCCCTGATAGGTGACGTAACAGGTATTACACTGATAGTAATGAATAGTACAACTTAATACACCACTCCTATCTGGTGGCACATTACATTGCACGTGCAGTGCCCCAAATTCGAAGTAGGAGGTCCGACCAAGCATCTTTTTCCATCTCCCTGTTCCAAAAATCCATGACATATACACGTCCCCTGATAGGTGACGTAACAGGTATTAAACTGATAGGAATGAATAATATAACTTAATACACCACTCCTATCTGGTGGCACCTTAGATTGCACGCGCACTGCCACAAATTCGAAGTGGGAAGACCGACCAAGCATCTTTTTCCATCTCCCTGTTCCAAAAATCCATGCCATATATACGTCCCCTGATAGGTGACGTAACAGGTATTAAACTGATAGGAATGAGTAGTACAACTTAATACGCCACTCCTATCTTGTGGCACCTTAGATTGCACGTGCAGTGCCCCAAATTCGAAGTGGGAAGACCGACCAAGCATCTTTTTCCATCTCCCTGTTCCAAAAATCCATGCCATATAAACGTCCCCTGATAGCTGACGTAACAGGTATTAAACTGATAGGAATGTGTAGTACAACTTAATACACCACTCATATCTGGTGGCACCTTAGATTGCACGCGCAGTGCCCCAAATTCGAAGTGGGAGGACCGACCAAGCATCTTTTTCCATCTCCATATTCCAAAAATCCATGCCATATACACGTCCCCTGATAGGTGACGTAACAGGTATTACACTGATAGTAATGAATAGTACAACTTAATACACCACTCCTATCTAGTGATGTCGCGAACCTAAAATTTTCGGTTCGCAAACCGCGAACCCGAACCGCCGCAAATGTTCGCGAACCGGCGAACATCGGCGATCCGCCATAGACTTCAATGGGCAGGCGAATTTTAAAACCCACAGGGACTCTTTCTGGCCACAATAGTGATGGGAAAGTTGTTTCAACGGGACTAACACCTGGACTGTGGCATGCCGCAGGGGGATCCATGGCAAAACTCCCATGGAAAATGACATAGTTGATGCAGAGTCTGGTTTTAAGCCATAAAGGACATAAATTACATAACATTCCTAAATTTTTTGGAATACCGTGCTTTAAAACATCAGGTATGATGTTGTATCGATCAGGTAGTGTAAGGGTTAGGCACGCTTCACAGTGACAGACCAAACTCCACGTTTAACGCACCGCAAACAACCACAAACAGTCCATTTGCACAACCGCAAACTCCCCATTTGCACAAGGTTGGATACCAAGCTAGCCATGTCCCGTTCCTTGTCCTCACTGATGTCATTGAAGGTCTCTTCCTCCACCCAGCCACGTACAACACCAAGGGTCCCCGAAAGGTGACAACAAGCCCCCTGGGACGCCTGCTGTGTTTGGTCTTCCACCTCCTCAAAGCCACCTTCCTCCTCTGACTCCTCTTCTTCAGACTCCTCTCACTGCATTGCCTCTCTCTGCATTATTATAAGGTGTGTTAAGTAGTACTACTCTTATCAGTTTAAAACCTGTTACAGCACATATTAGGGGGCGTGTATAAGGCCTGGATTTTTAGAACCAGGAGATGGAAAAAGATGCTTTGTTGGTCGTATCACTTCAATTTTGGGGCACGGCACGTGCAGTCAAAGGTGCCACCAGATAGGAGTGGCGTGTTTGTAAGTATTACTCTTATCAGTTTAATACTTGTTACGTCACCTATCAGGGGGCGTGTATAAGGCCTGTATTTTTAGAACCAGGAGATGGAAAAAGATGCTTTGTTGGTCGTATCACTTCAATTTTGGGGCACTTTGTGACATTAGCTTCTTACTCTCAAACATGTCCTTTACAGGCACCTGACTGGGCAGATGAGCAGGAACTGCTCAAGGCGAGAGACGGAGTGGCGGATGGTTGAGAGGGGGCAAGGAGGACAGCAGTGGTTGATGTGGCTTATGATGCTGCTCCAGGAGGAGGATGGCGGCTTTGAGTTTGTGTGCTGCTTGTACTCATGTGTTGGTCTGGAGTCACCCAAACATTAGGTCTCAACCTGTAGAGGATAAGGGAACCAGGCTACTCTAGACCTCATTCATCATTACAGGTTTTGACAGATCGGTACTATGATTGCAAGCTACTGTGACAACAGATATGAGTGGCACTGTGCACTTGCAGAAGTTGGTAGAGTAGACGCTGTAGGTCTGACACACACGCTTGCAGACAACTAACTGCTATGCAATCTATTACAGTACAATTTTGTTTTTGTTTTAAATGTACACTACTGTTACACCACATATGAGTGGTGTGTTAAGTAGTACTACTCCTATCAGTTTAATCCCTGTTATGTGCCTTTTTTGGGGGTTTGGTTGTTGAAGCCACAGTGCAGCACCAGAGGCCAGAAAAATTAGGCATGTACACATGCCTGAAAAATTAGGTATTGTTGATCTTGCAGCGAGCAGAGAAGAAGGTAGGCCTGATTCAACGCCCCATCCCTGCATATCCACACTCAGAGATTGAGGGGGTGACCCTTACAAGGCCACGGGCCGGAGATATAAAGGGGGGCCATCCCAAATAAGCACACAAGCGGGGACAAAGGTAGTGAAGGGGACATAGAGGCCCATGGACTGACGGTCGCCATCTTGGCAGGAAAAGGGCCCAGCAATTAAGCCAAACTGACCCAGCACAGGCAGCTACTTGAGTCAAACGCTGTACAATTACACCTTAATAAAGCTGAAACATGCAGCAGCAGGGATTCTAAACGGCCACACAGGGACAAGGAGGCTAACAGCCCCCACAGTCTCTGCACCACTCTTTTTAACAGATAACCCAATGGGCTAACCAGGGACCTTGCCCACATAAAAAAACAGAATTTTATTGGAGGAATTATTAGTGTCTTTACCCCCCCAAGAGAGGACATAATATACGCTATCTTTAGACTACCTGATGGCCAAACCTCCTTTAGCCCCAATGCTATCCAAGAAACATTTCAAAACTTTATCTGACTGGGGGTCTATAGAGTGACATTAGTACTTACCTTTATATGACTGGGGGTCTATAGAGGGACATTAGTACTGACCTTTATATGACTGGGGGTCTATAGAGGGACATTAGTACTGACCTTTATCTGACTGGGTGTCTATAGAGGGACATTAGTACTGACCTTTATCTGACTGGGTGTCTATAGAGTGACATTAGTACTGACCTTTATATGACTGGGGGTCTATAGAGGGACATTAGTACTGACCTTTATATGACTGGAGGTCTATAGAGGGACATTAGTACTGACCTTTATCTGACTGGGTGTCTATAGAGGGACATTAGTAATGACCTTTATCTGACTGGGGGTCTATAGAGGGACATTAGTACTGACCTTTATCTGACTGGGGGTTTATAGAGGGACATTAGTACTGACCTTTATCTGTCTGGGGGTCTATAGGTGACATTAGTCCTGACCTCCTGCTGCAGTATTATTACTCCCAGTACTCCCAGGCTTGCTACTATTAGATATAATAACCTCAGTTTCGTTTCCTTATCTGTTGGTAACATCAAAATATGATTATTAAATATTTCATATTTGTTTGTTTTTTCTCCCAAAGTGAACCCCTTTGTGTGTGTCCCACAGATGTGGCGTTTCCGCTCTGCGTATGTTGGATTTGCACCGCTCAAAAAGTATGAAAAGAGATCCCCCCCCCTTGAAGACCATTAATGACATCATCAGTAAATTGTATGTAACAGATTCCGGTGTTTAGGGTTTATGACCCAATACTGCGATCATATCGTTTATGACAAAAATCCGTATTTGTCGTATTATTCAGACGCGCGTGCAAAATGGCGGCAATAAGATTGTAAGGCAGGTAATGGTGTTTGGACGAGACATTCATTTTGTTGGCGGTCGGAGATCCTTCGGCGCTCATTGCGAGGCTGTTGGTTGTATTTTTTTTCTGATAGGCGCTTTTGCTGTTATTCTTTGGTCGGCGGTGATGTGTTTTTTGCGCTTATTGCAAGGCTTTGTGTGCTATGAGCAGCGTTGGCGATCATTGTGAGGCGCGCAGTGAATGGCTTTTATGTTTAATGTGATAATGTGTTTTTTGGGTATATGTATTTTTGTATGCTAATGAAATAATTACTAAATGAATATACTTTACCTATTTGTAAGTAATATATGCAGGAAGCATTGTGCTGAAGAGCTGACAATCTGTTTTCATGTTCCTGCAGCATACAATGTAGGTTTTCAGTGCTGTGTAAGTGTCAGCAATGTGCGCAGTGTGTAGTGTAAATAGGCTGCGTGCGCAAGGGGAATCCGTTAGGGTAGCTGGGTACTTCTGCATTGTGTAAGTTAGTGTTGTAAAATGGCGGGGAATGTGTATGTGGTACGAGGGTATGGATGATTTAGCGTCCTTGTTAATAGTGTATCTTTACCTCGTACAGCTTTTTAGGAAAATCCGTATGTGTTTCGCGTGTTTAGGGTCCTGTAGCCTCGTTTTCTTTTTTTCAACGGCCATTTTTTCTCTCACTTAGGTGATTTTCGGGTGTCTAAACTCATGAATTTGGACTTAAATGGAGGTGTAACTTCACTTGCAGAGGTCCTCGGTGCCCGCCTTGCTGTGGGTAAGCTTTTTATGTGTTTGTTGTGTGTATCTATTGTGTTTTTAATGTTTTGAAGTGCACGCAGTTCGGGCGTTAAGGTCGTATTTTTGTGAGCTCGTAATGTTTTTTTTTCTAAGTCCCGTATTTTTGGATGGTAAGTCCGTAAATTTGATGGTGTAAGTCCCGCCTGCGGCTCATTGCAGCCGACGTGGGAGCCTTCGGCGCACCTTGCCAGCAACTCTGGCCCTCGCTTCGCAAGCCCGCAGCGTTAGCAACAACCCGCCTGCTCACAACTATATATGTGATATCTGCAACGTCTTCCCCAGTTGGCACTTGTAAATCGGCTAAGCGACAAAAAAAATGGCGTCCAGAAAAAATGAAAACGAGGCTACACGACCCCAAACCGCGCAAAAGATCGTCAGCCATGTACGACTTTTACCTAGGAACAAACGAGGTACAAAATACACTATTAGAAATAATGGAAACTGCTGGCGAGCCGCGTAACACATACTCAATCGCCGCCATTTTACAACACTAACTTGCAACTAATAACATTACAAATCTAAAATGGCGCGTTACACGACTATACAAGCGGTTTACCCTCGTGCACTGCGCACATTGCTGACACTTACACCTCAGGTCACCAACAGTCCAAATGTACACTGTAAGCTGCAGGAAAATCAAAACTGATTGTTAGCTCTTCAGGATATTGATCACTGGATATATTAATTACAAATAGGTAAAGTATTTTAGTAATTAATTAATTCATTATTATTAAAAAAAATATCTATAAAAAAAATACGCTTAATAGCATATTTTACACTGCCGTTACTTTACATACATTAACGCTTTGCACTTCCTAATACATTTGTTCATTCACAATAGGTATTATCGTGCATTCATTTAATAAGTATTAATTAGTAATGGAAAATAAAAATGTAGACTTTACACTACACTAAAATGTTTTACTTTTTACTCTGCAGTTATATATCTGGATTACTGCTCATTGGCTGCCAGCGATAGCACTCTCAAAGCAGTTACAAATCTAAATCACTTTATTATGCTCTGAGACCTGAATACATTTTTTAATTTACACTGCACAAAAAAAATTATATATTTAACACTGTACTTATATATCTGTCTTTGCGATGAGCGCCGAAGATTGATCGTTGCAAAGCACGAAACATGAAGGACACGAGGGAAGAGGCTCACAATGAGCGCCGAAGGTCCTCAGAGTACAAAAAGCATCACATTGTGTGGCAAACAGCATTGCCATGGCTTCAAACTTTATTGCCCCGTCATTTGTGCCAGGCAAGTCACTAGTGATATAATAATACATAATGCAATACAATATTATACAGTACACATGGGTGTTGGAACTGGGGGGGGGGGGGGGGGGGGTTTGGGGTAACCCCCCCCCCCCCCAGATTTCTTATCGTATGTATGTATGCGTATAGAAGCTAACAGGGGAGGGGAGAGGGGGAGGAAACACAGGGGAGAGGGAGAGGAAGACACAGGAGAGGGGAGAGGGGAAGGAAGACACAGTGGAGAGGGGGAGGAAGACACAGGGCAGAGGGCGGAAGAGAAACAGGGTAGGGGAGAGGTGAGGGGAAGAGACACATGGGAGGGGGGAGAGACACAGGAGCGAGTGGGGGGTAGAGACACAGGGGAGAGGGGGAAAGAGACTAATGGGAGGGAGTGGTGAGGAGACACCGGGGAGAGGAAAGGGGGTAAAGACACAGAGGAGGGGGGAAGAAACACAGGGGAAGGGAGAGGGGGTAGAGACACAGGGGAGAGGGGGTAGAGACACAGGGGAGAAGGGGGAAGAGACACAGAGGAGGGGGGAGAGACACAGGGGAGAGGGAAGGGGGAAAGACACAGGGGAGGGGGGAAAGAAACACGGGAAGGGAGAGGGGGTAGAAACACAGGGGAGGGGGGAGTGACACAGGGAAGAGAGAAGGAGGAAAAGACACAGGAGAGGGGGGAAAGAAACACTGGAGAAGGGCGAGGGGATAGAGACACAGGGAAGGGTGGGATAGACACAGGGGAGAGGGGGGAGAGAGACACATGGGAGGGAGTGGGGGGGAGACACAGGAGAGAGGGCGGGGGAGAGAGACACATGGGGGGGAGTGGGGGGGAGACACAGGGGAGGTCTTGTGCTTTATTATTATTATTATTATTATTATTACTATATAATGTGTAGATGTACCGGCTGGGCATGCTCTTGTGCATTATTATTATTATTATTATTATTATTATTAGTATATAATGTGTATATGTACCGGCTGGGCATGCTCTTGTGCATTATTATTATTATTATTATTATTACTATATAATGTGTAGATGTACCGGCTGGGCATGCTCTTCTACATTATTATTATTATTATTATTATTACTATATAATGTGTAGATGTACCGGCTGGGCATGCTCTTGTGTATTATTATTATTATTACTATATAATGTGTAGATGTACTGGCAGGGCATGCTCTTGTGCATTATTATTATTAGTATTAGTATTTTACTAATAATAATAATAATGCACAAGAGCATGCCCAGCCGGTACATCTACACATTATATAATAATAATAATAATAATAATAATAATAATAGTAATGCACAAGAGCATGCCCAGCTGGTACATCTACACATTATACAGTAGTAATATTAATAATAATAATAAGGCACAAGAGTCCTTCAGCACTGCACTGGACACTGAATAAACTTGCCTAGCTATGGTTTTCCCTATTGATGCAGTATCACCTACACTCAGCCTCCTCTCAATAAGACTGCAAGTTAGTTATGATTCCAAAATGGCTGCTGTCCATGAGGTTAAAGGGTCTGGAAGGGAGTGTATGCTGCTGATTGGTTGGAATGTGTCTGCTGACTGTGACATGCAGGGTCAAAGTTTGCTCAATGATAAAGTATTGGGGGCGGGTCGAATATCGCATATGTTCGCAGTTCGCCGCGAACGCGAACATGCTATGCTCGCCGGGAACAGTCCGCCGACGAACTATTCGCGACATCTCTACTCCTATCTGGTGGCAACTTAGATTGCACGCGCAGTGCCCCAAATTCGAAGTGGGAGGACCAACCAAGCATCTTTTTCCATCTCCCTGTTCCAAAAATCCATGCCATATACACGGCCCCTGATAGGTGATGTAACAGGTATTAAACTGATAGGAATGAAAAGTACAACTTAATACACCACTCCTATCTGGTGGCACCTTAGATTGCACGCGCAGTGCCCCAAATTCGAAGTGGGAGGACCGACCAAGCATCTTTTTCCATCTCCCTGTTCCAAAAATCCATGCCATATACACGTCCCCTGATAGGTGACGTAACAGGTATTAAACTGATAGGAATGAATAGTACAACTTAATACACCACTCCTATCTTGTGGCACCTTAGATTGCACGTGCAGTGCCACAAATTCGAAGTAGGAGGTCCGACCAAGCATCTTTTTCCAGCTCCCTGTTCCAAAAATTCATGCCATATACACGTCCCCTGATAGGTGACGTAACAGGTATTAAACTGATAGGAATGAATAGTACAACTTAATACACCACTCCTATCTGGTGCCACCTTAGATTGCACGCGCAGTGCCCCAAATTTGAAGTGGGAGGACCGACCAAGCATCTTTTTCCATTTAACTGTTCCAAAAATCCATGCCATATACACGCCCCCTGATAGGTGACGTAACAGGTATTACACTGATAGGAATGAATAGTACAACTTAATACACCACTCCTATCTGGTGGCACATTACATTGCACGTGCAGTGCCCCAAATTCGAAGTAGGAGGTCCGACCAAGCATCTTTTTCCATCTCCCTGTTCCAAAAATCCATGCCATATACACGTCCCCTAATAGTGGACGTAACAGGGATTAAACCGATAGGAATAGTACTACTTAACAGTACACACCTTATAATAACGCAGACAGAGGCAACGCAGAGAGACGAGTCTGAAGAAGAGGAGTCAGAGGAGGAAGGTGTCTTTGAGGAGGTGGAAGACCAAACACAATCCCAGGGGGCTTGTTTTCACCTTTCGGGGACCCTTGGTGGCTGGGTGGAGGAAGAGACCTTCAATGACATCAGTGAGGACAAGGAACGGGACATGGCAAGCTTGGTATCCAACCTTGTGCAAATGGGGAGTTTGTGGTTGTGCAAAGGGACTGTTTGCGGTTGTTTGCGGTGCATTAAACGGGGATATTGGTCTGTTACTGTGAAGCGGGTGTAACCCTTACACTACCTGATCGATACAACATCATACCTGATGTTTTAAAGCATGTTATTCCAATCAATTTAGGAATGTTAGGTGATTTATGCCCTTTATGGCTTAAAACCAGACTCTGCATCAACTATGTAATTTTCCGTGGGAGTTTTGCCATGGATCCCCCTCCGGCATGCCACAGTCCAGGTGTTAGTCCCCTTGAAACAACTTTCCCATCACTATTGTGGCCAGAAAGAGTCCCTGTGGGTTTTGAAATTCGCCTGCCCATTGAAGTCTATGGCGGTTCGCCGATGTTCGTCCGTTCGCAAACATTTGATGGAATTCGCGTCTGCGGTTCGCAAACCGAAAATTTGATGTTCGCGACATCACTAGTAAGCACTAGTGCTCAAGTATTTAAAAATTTTTGCTTTTGACACTGATTATTCATATATTAGGAGAGTATAATGTAATTATACACAAAATCCGGGAAATACAGTCATTAAAATGTTTTGTTTAATTAATAAAACAATCAATGACAATATCGAATAAATATCTCCTGACAATGCTATTAATAAAATGTATTTATAGAAGGGGAAGTTATAAGGGTAAAACAATACAGATAAGATTTAGTTTTGGTAGATGGATAGAATATACAATTAGTATTTTTACTGTAGCAAATTCCAGAATTGTTTTAGTAATTCCAGAACATGACCTTAACATATAAAGCCCTTAACAATAATGCACCTCCTTATATCTCTGCTCTTATCACAAAATACTCCCCCACCCTCCCCCTCCATTTTGCTAATGACCTTCTTCTTTCCTCCTCTCTTATTATCCCTTGTCATTCCTGCCTTCAGGACTTTTCTCATTTTGCCCCTATTCTTTGGAACTCCTTACCTCGCTCCACTAAACTATCATTCGGTCTTAAGTCCTTCAAAACCTCATTAAAAACACATTTATCTTAATAATAATTAATTAATTAATATGGTATATTGGAGTATGGATATCTTGGCCAGTCAATTGCCACTAACCAATACTTAAGATCCCATGGATTATCCTATAAATATGAATACCCAGCAACTTAACACTTAATCTTGTTAGTACGTATAATTCCCCTCTTCATGGACATGTATGCTAAATTTATGTTAAACAATATTACTAACTATTTACAGGTACATTTAAAAGAACTGAAATTTAAATGTCCCATGTATGAAAATGTATATTAAAGATACTGTAAAATGCCTTTATTAGCTGAATAACCTTTGAATGTTATTTATCATGTGAATAAGTCATTGTTCACAGATGAGCACTAAATTTGTAGAAATTTGTATTGATACATAGCATCACATAGGAAGAGAGAACGGGTACCTCTCAACAATTCATCTGTTTAAATCACCATCAGTCTGCTAAAAAGAAACTATTTATTTATCCCTTTCACATTTATATAGAGCTTTTATTCCAAGTGCTTTCAACTGATAAATGGTTTATGATAGCACCGTTTACAGGTTTATGATAGCAATGATTTAAGGGTTAATTACAATACAGATTTAAGCATAAGGATAAAAGAGGAATAGGCGCCCCTGCACTGAGCAACAGTCTAGGATATAAGGGGTTTTTATCTAAAGCTCTGTATAGCCTATAACTGCAGCCCGCAGGCTTACATATTAAAGGAAAACAAGGGGAATGAATAATGTGAGGATTATGATAATGATGGCAGAGGAGATAGAGTGCAATGGGTAGACACTTTGGGCCCTATTCTATTGCCCAATTCGTAAATGGATACACACTTAAAACCGTTCTTAATATTGTCACATATTCAATTAGCTACTTGCAATCTGGTTACCAGTAACCTGCTCACAATCACTATGTGCCAGTCAAAGATGCTTAATCAGCCTTAGAACGCCATTGGTTTTAGCACAGCTCAAATATTACAAGTGCTAACTAATTAAAGATACAGAAAATCGATATTCTATTAGTCCCATAGCATTAGCTTGCAAATAAAGTCTAACCCGCCAATAAAAAAAGTATCATGTTTCTGTCAAAAATATTGAGAGTACTAAATAAGACTCACAAGGCATTTTCAAACACGTATTAAACACACAATACTGTACTTTAAAAGCATGGGAAGGCATGCAAACACATTAGAATTAATTTCACATCAGTCTTCAAAGGAACAAATAGGCAAGAAAAATGTTTAATTATATTTTGGACTGGCCATGCATATTACATAGTTACATAGGGCCTCATTCTATTATCGGCCGCAGCCGCTGCGGGGCCGCAAGGACCGGCCGCAAGCTTTCCGGCTATTCTATTCCCCTCCGGCCGGGGACTCCGGCAGGCTTGCGGCCGGCGCCTTGCTATCTCTTGCGGCCGATCGCGCCGGAGGAAAGCCTTTGATCCGCAAGGAAATCGGCCGTAAGAAAAGCCCGGTTGCTATTCTATTGCTCCGGGAACCCTGTCTGCAAGGCTAAAAACGAGCCGCAGCTTACTTGCAACAAACAGGTCCCGCTAGCACCAATTAAGCACATAAAATAGCTCAAATAAAGCCATCCTGCACTTTGAGAAGACTATAAAGTGATTTTAGGTGTTAGAAAAAATAGCACATAATTACCCTATACTCAAATCCGTAAAATAATTTTTTTTTAATATACGTAAAATATACATGTAAAAAGTCCAGAGTGCTTGGAGCACCTCAGACACGCCCACGCCGCAGCCGGAAAATAAACAGTTAATTTGAACTCGGGTTTGGGCTGATGTGCAAGCTTGAGAGGGGGTTACTATTAATCCTCATGTCCCCCAATATGATCCCTAGCATTTACAGAGCTGTACAGTGCAGGCTTGAATTTATTTTTGCGTTTTTATATTTCAGAGCTTACGGACGGTTTCAAGATATGCGGCCGGCCGTAAGGGGAGATCCTTGCGGGGCCGTATAATAGAATCGCAAGTTAACTGAACCCCCGCAAGGAATCGCAGCCTTACGGCCGATTTACGGCCGATAATAGAATGAGGCCCATAGTTACATAGTTGCAAGGATCTCCTCTTACGGCCGGCCGTAAATCTTGCAACCGGCCGTAAGCTCAGAAATCTTAAAAGTCAAAAATAAATTGAAGACAGCTCTGTAAAGCTCTGTAAATGCTAGGGATCATATTTGGGGACATGAGGATTAAAAGTAACCCACTCTCAAGCTTGCACATCAGCCCAAACCCGAGTTTACATTAACTGTTTATTTTCCGGCCGCAGCGTGCGCGGGTCTGAGGTGCTCCAAGCCCTCTGGACTTTTTACATGGATATTTGACATATATTAAAAAAAAAAATAATTACGGATTTGAGTATAGGGGAATGTTGTGCTATTTTTGCTAACACCTACAATCACTTTATAGTCTCCTCAGAGTGCAGGATGGCTTTATTTGGGCTATATTATGTGCTTAATTGGTGCTAGCGGGACCTTTTTCCTGCAAGTAAGCTGCGGCTCGGTTTTAGCCTTGCAGAGAGGGTTCCCGGAGCAATTGAATAGCAAATAGGATTTTCTTGCGGCCGATTCTCTTGCGGCCGTTTAGAAAGGCTTTCCTCCGGCGCGAGCGGCCGCAAGAGATAGCAAGGCGCCAGCCGCAAGCCTGCCGGAATCCCCGGCCGGAGGGGAATAGAATAGCCGAATAGCTTGCGGCCGGTCCTTGCGGCCCCGCAACTCCTACGGCCGATAATAGAATGAGGCCCATAGTATTTAAGGTTGAAAAAAGACTATCAAGTCCATCAAGTTCAACCTTTTAAGATCTCCTCTGATCTGCAATATGCGGATTGACTATTTATTAATTAGTTGTATATAAAATAAAACATAAATAAATAATCAATTCCCTCCTGATCCCAGACACCGGCGACCGGACTTCTCCCTGGATCAATTATGCCTCTCTAATTATCCATGATAACCCTGAATTCCCATTCTAATTAGGAATAAATCCAGTCCCCTTTTAAAGTTATCTATCAAATCCGCTGTCACCACCTCCTCTGGTACAGAATTCCACAGATTAACCACCCTTACTGTGAAGAACCCTTTTCTTTCTTTAAGGTGGAATCTTTTTACTTCTAACCTCAAGTGATGTCCTCTTGTCAGTTGAAAAACTCTTGGCACAAAAATCTCCCTTGACAAATCTTTATACTGACCCTGGATGTATTTATATAAGGTAATAATATCTCCTCTTAGACGCCTTTTTTCTAGAGAAAATAAGTTTAATTTGGTTAGTCTTTCTTCATAACTTAGCCCCTCCATTCCCCTTATTAGTTTTGTTGCCCTCCTCTGTACCTTTTCCAGCTCTAAAATGTCCTTTTTATGAAGTTAATATTAAAAATATTGTTGAAAGATGCATAAAGCAATTAAAAACACAGTACATGACTAAATTGCAACAAAAACATGTAACAGCATTACAAATAATGCATAACACTCACAAAGGCTCAAATATGGACTTTAAAAGTATAAATATATTAATTTACATATTTCAGTCATCATATGTTAGAACAAAAACTATTGGCAATATAACACTGCCACATAGCATATATCAAGTACCACGGGAACATACACCACACTACGTAAAAGGTTAATACCAATCTGCAAACACACAGGGAGCACAACAGGTGCTCCAATACAATGACTATTAAAGGGATAGACACACCATAATGATCACCATCACAGCACACACACACAGCACACTACTGATCATCTAACCACATCCATGGGAATGTATGGCATCTACACCAGAACATTATCTCTTAGAAAATGAGGTGGGAGAAATGTTTACATGGGCAACCTCAGGCCTTAAAGAGAGGAGGGGGTGACATTGATGCTGGCTACTTGGGTGTATCGCTACATAGCACAGGCCAGGTACTGCGTTGTCCCAGGGAGCATGTAAGGAGCATGCTGTTAGAGACACAGTGACATGGGGATTCAAGGATATTGCATTAATGAGCTGAAGATGTTCAGGAAGGTCAACAAACACACAAGGAGGCTGTGGAGAGGCACATGAAGCAACACCAATCAAGGCCAATTTTGGGTACACTCATCTTGTAAATTCTCACGTAATTATGTTACTTTATAGCAAGTGTTATTGTATTAATTCATTTTTAATAGTACCTATCATTTGGTTAGCAACCCTTCCGGGGTATGGTGATATTGAACAGTTCTACAATGTATATTTTACAGAGTATTAACTCACCAAACATCGCCAATAATGTTGTTCATCTCTGTTAACAACACATAAAATACACCTTGAATGCTTTTTGGAAATATTAATACATGTGATCACTTGGAAACCACCCCGGTGTTACTGTAATGAGCTGGAGTGTTCACATAACAATGTTATGGACAGTAAAAAGGGATCATTATTTCAGAAGAATGGCACACTTCATGCAGATTTTAGGTGTTAGGTGTACCAGCATGTGAAATTATGTAAAAAATGATGATATGAACATCACTTTTAACATTGAAAGTGTAAACACTAGGACATAACAACATCACATCCCAATTAACGGAAGATTAGTGACATTCAAACATATGATTACAGTACTCAAATGCATGAATCGATGTGTGTCCAGGAAGATGATCAACATACAAATATGTGATCATAGTATATGTTACGTATGTTGATGTGCCAAAACATTAACCATTAAAAACACATGGAAACAGTGATAAAACTTTATTAAATATATACAAACACACTCATAAATGTATAATAATAATGATGCAAAGCATCTACTAGGGTCGCATGTGATCACTACATCACAGTAACCAGAATCTGATGAATACAAATATCATCATACATCACTCCATTTACTAGAAGTAACCAGTACTGTGCAGAGTACTTACATTTGGTCTACATCTGCTCAATTAAAAGATGCACCTCTGGACTATGTAATCCAATCCAGTTACACATAAACAGTGTGTTCAAAAAAACAAACCTGCATTACAGTACAGTGCTAAATACAGTAACTGTAACAATATGCCAACTTACCTGACCTTCATCTGCAAGCATTACTAACCATTAGGTGGGTGTCATGATAAATCACTAGCCATGACCATTAATAATGATGTGTCATCCCACAATGAATGCTTAGCTGTGACCACAGTCAGTGATCCAAGAGTACTATCACCAACCATCTCTACATGATATTGCTTAGCCACATTGAAATCACATTCATCTGCTATAAAGGTGTTATCCCATTTTGAATGAATCTTACAATATCATGATCTCTGAAAAACTACCCATTAATATGGAGAGGACACCAATGTCAGCTGACATAATGTTTCTCAATTACATCAGACAAAACTATCTGTTTTCATATCGAAATTGAGCAGAGGATGACATGCTTCACTAATGCATGTATGAATACTGGCTTTGATTAACATGCCATTGTGGGACTTTGCAAGTTCACTGACAATCTTCATTGTTCTAAATTTATGATAACAACAACAATGTATTCTGAAACAGGATATATGATTTAATTAATAGCTTGTGTGCTACATTTTTAGGAGGGGATGTCAATCTGATAGCCACTGTGAATATATTTCCATTACTTGATTTTGCAGCAATCCTTGCAGATGAGGAAGTTGCCTTCATGGACCTTGTCATGCCCAGGGCCTGACTAGACTGTTTTACACTATGGCCTGGGCCTGACTGGCCAGAGTTACCCTGTTTTTATTATTATGGTTATGTATCTCTTAGTGCTTATTGGTTAAACTATGATTACACTGTTGTACTGTATGTATGTTGTTCTATGTATTATGTTTCATGTTATAGGAATTGTTGCAAAAACATATTAGATATTCTGCAGGCTATTGCATTGGCCAAACGCCCAAGACCATAGTTTCATAGATAATACTTGCACACACACTTCAAGATTACAGCAAAGGGTTATCGTTAATACAATCACCATGATGATATTAGGAGCCTGAGCTCATCAGATGTGCAAGGTTTCCCAGTGGGCAGGGGCAGCCTATTATGTTGCAGTGTTGTTGTCTGGTGATAACTCACTCAGCCCCACCTAAATATAATCACCAGGATGAGATCAAAGCTCTAAGCTCATCAGATGTACAGGATTTCCCAGTAAGCAGGGGGACAGCCTATTATTTAGGAATGGGGCTTGCTGTGATTGACCAGCCTGTTATAAAATGTGACAATTAATAAAGGTATGACAGTTGTGTCTGTACTTACATAAACATGGTGTAAGTGTCAGTCTGTGAATTAATCCTAATTCTAAGGAATTATATGGTGTTCCTGAGATCCTGGTCTGTGGAAGCAAGTTCCTGGGCATGGTTCCTGTGTTTGGTCCATCTTCTGCTATCAGAGGTGTACAAAGGCTGCACGATTCTGCTGAATAGGTTTGAACCAGGTTCTTACCAAGACCAATTGAAGTAGCAGATCGTGACAGACCTGAACAGTGCCCAAATTCAACACATTACAAAAATAAATACTAAGGCCTGGAAAACAAATAAGGACTGCAACATCTCTTCTCAATGGCATTCCTCAGTGACCATCAATTGGGCAATTGTTAAACATGACCCTAAGTGTCCACAGAGAAGAGGATCATAGACCATGTGTTGGGGGTAGCCATCCGCTTAAAATAGATCACCAACATATAGGCTAGGATCCTCATAATCTAGATTCCATACTAGATTATGTTAACATTTGGACCAATAGATTGTCACTGAGGAGTACTGTTGAGAAGGTCCAAAAGTCGAGGGGGGGGGGCATTACAGGCAGAGGGATCTCCCCAGGAGGCAGCAGCACCAGAGGTGGTGGAGGCATTGTGGGAGGTGAGGAGCGGTATGACTGCGGGTGTGTGGAAGAGGCCCTGAGGTGGAAGAGGCAGTACTTGGAGCCAGAGCGTGCTGGGTGGTGTCAATGTTCAGTTGGATGAGCGAGCTCTGGTTATCCAATGACTGGAGTAGCCTGGCCATATAATACTCCATTATGAGGTTGTGCCTCCTCAACTACCTACAGATACTCAGGAGGCTGATGTCCACCGAGACCTGATCTGGAGCCTATTTATAGCGTCCACTTGATCCCGCATCAGGACCAGCATCTTCCCAATGATGGACTCCAATGGTGGACATTGGATGGAGGTCTGTGGAGGCCAGGCATGGCAAAGTGAGGAGGTGGTGGTGGCCCAGTGGGGAGGAGCTCTGGCCCTGCTGGAATCTGTGCTTGTGGTGGTGGGCCTGGTGGTGGTGGGAGCCAGGTTGTGCTGCTGGTGGGAGGAGGTGGTGGGCGATAGGATTTTTGGCCATTGCAGTAGGAGGCCCAGGGTGGTGACTCAATTTGTTGGAGGAGGGGGCCAGTGGTGTCAAATGCCACGTGTGTAGCTGTGGCAGAAGGTCCAGCAGATGCCCCCACTGACCACATAAAGCATTAGTAATCATTAGTCCTCATATCCCAGGCCCTCTGATCCTCTCCTTGCTTACTCCATCTGCATTGCTTCCTGTTGGGCGGGGCACGTTTCTGGATAACTGGCTCCTGTGGAGACAACGCCCCCAGCTCTGGCGCACTAGCTGACCCAGACCTCCTGCCAGAGAGAAGTATGTTATATGTGTTAATTATATTGAATGATCCTCTGTTTGCTGTGTCCCCCTATCTATCTGACATTTTTCTTGTCTTGAACCTGGATGGTGGAGCTATCATTTTCTAGATGTGATCAATTCTTTGGATTATGAGCTTGGTTGTTATTGTCTCTGTAATGGAACCCATCACTGTTTTACCCTGTTTTATGGTTATTTAATTCTTATGGTTAAAATATGATCACATTGCTGTACTGTAGATATGTTGTTTTATGTTCTACAGAATATATTGGCTCAGAATATTACAGCTACTAGGCTAATAGATAATCCTATTACAGAGACTCCTCATAAGATAAGGAAGTCTATTGTATAAAGTGTTTTCATTATGAGACATAGAACAAAGAGAAGTATAATCTGATCAATGTCTGATTGTATCAAAGTAGCCAGGTAGCCTCAGGGAGGTGTGACCACACCTATTGTCTCTCTATGTGTATTGTGTGGCCAAATATGGGGGGTGTGTACTGCCTGTGGAAAGAGGTGTATATATATTTCTGCATAACAAAATAAAGACAGTTTTCTTTGACTCCCAATTGAGTGTCGTCCAATATGGGAGGTTGGGGCTTGTGAGACTGCAGTGCTTCTTGGATATTTTACCGTATACCAGCGGAGATACTGGACTTCATGTTCCAACTCCGTTACAATTGTTGGCAGTGACGGGATAGAAGCCAAGCCTCAGAATGGAACAAGCAGTGTTATACGAGGAGGAGGACCTGGATTACAGGGATGCATTAAGGAAAGGCATCTGGTACCAGGCCATGGATAATGTACAATACCAGCGGGGTGAGAGTCTCCCCAGTGAAGAGCAGCGGTGGCACAAACAAGTGGCCCTGCGGATGCCCTTCCTGGGGGAGCAGCCCCTGGAGGAATGGGTGAAGGAACTAGAGCACTGGGTATGGCAGGAGCTATGGCTGGAGGATGCCTACCAGGCGCTCTGGTGGTATATGGCACAATATAGACCCTGGACAGCCGAGCATGACAAGCCAGAGGGAGAGGACTTTGATGGTCCAGGCTTGTTATGGGAGTCCTTTGCAGAGCCTGACTTCGGGAGCCCTGCGCAGACCAGACTTCAGGACATTTTCTACGAGAGGAAGGCTAGGCATGACTGGGATGACCCCCAGGAGGTAGAGCAAGACCTGGCTCACCTAGCAACCCTGGAGTGGGAACTGGAGCAGGACTACCAACACCTGCTCAGCCTCGTGCAGCCCCAACCTACCCGACAAGCAGAACCAGACCTCATTGACTGGTCCTGGGATGACCTCCAGATGGCAGGTAGAGATGGGACCGAGGTCTCTCTACCGGCCCTACAGGGAGCCGAAGGTGTCATCCTTCCTCCCCAGCAGCAGTGTGAACCCCAGAGGGCCGAAGGTGTCGTCCTTCCCCCCAGTGGCAGTGTGTACCCCAGGGGGCCGAAGGTGTCGTCCTCCCCCCCACGGCAGTGTGAACCCCAGGGGGGCAGAAGGTGTCGTCCTTCCTCCCCAGCGGCAGTGTGAACCACAGGGAGCAGAAGGTGCCGTCCTTCCTCCCCAGCGGCAGTGTGTACCCCAAGGAGCTGAAGGTGCAGTCCTTCCTCTTAAGCAGCAGTGTGTATCCCAGGGAGCAGAAGGTGCCGTCCTTCCTCCCCAGCGGCAGTGTGTACCCCAGGGAGCAGAAGGTGCCATCCTTCCTCCCCAGCGGCAGTGTGTACCCCAGGGGGCCGAAGGTGTCGTCCTTCCCCTCCAGCGGCAGTGTGAACCCCAGGGATCTGAAGGTGTCGCCCTCTCCCCCCAGCGACAGCTTACCCTAACAAGGGGAGACACCAATCTCCCAGACGGCGCAGATGGGACAGTGGTCTCTGTGCCTGTCCTACCAGGATGCTGGACAGCCTGTCCAGATCCCCAACTACCCTCACTGGGACAACCAGAAGAGGGGGTAAGTACAAATTCCCCTCCCCAGCTAACTCCTAATGTGGCCCCAGGGTTAACAGAGGAAATGTTAACCCCCACTGACCCCCACCTTTCCCTGGCTACTGAGCCGGAATATGTCCCAAGTACCCCAGCAGAAGAGCTGACAGCGGGGCAGAGTGCAGTCGGCCTCTGCCCTCCCTTTGTCCCTTGTACAGAGCAGGATGTCCTGCAGGTTATACCAGCAGAAGAGCTGGCATCAGGGCAGAGTGCCGCTGGCCTCTGCCCCTCAAGTCCCCTCAGCGTGTTGCCCCATCACCACAGCGAAATATCCAGGTGCCTGGTTAGACTTCCCCCAAAGGGGAGATGTGTGACAAAGTGCCCTTCGCCACTTTGTCCTGGAGAGGACTTATTGCCAGCCTCCTGCCCTGCGACTATGGCCCTGGGACATATTGCCCTTTAAAAACAGTATTCGGCCATGCCAGAGTATATGTCACTCATTCTGGCCCTTTAAATACAGTGGGGTCATTCGGTACTTGCCCTGTGTGAGCGGTGATACCCCAAATAGCTATGCCATGGAGCCCATTCATATAATGAAAGACTATGGGAAAGACTTTAGCTACATGGCAATTGAACTGTGTGAATAGGATCTGAGCGCTATTCGGTAGTTTTGTGCGCTGAGATCCCAGCTATCTGGGGATATGTGAACTGTCTGTGTGTTATGTGTAAAAGGTGACTTTATGTATTTTAAAGTGGTTTATGTTTTTTTGCAACCATGTGCTCAATGAAGTCTGCCTCTATCCCTGGATAATTGGATTACTTTCCCCATTGTCTCCAGTACAGAGGCATCTGTAAAACCTGTTTGTAAAATGTATTTTCCCTCTCCTTGAAATGTTTATTGCTGTGAATGCTGTATGAAGTGTGCGTTTGTTTTGTTCTTGAAATGTGAGTAAAGGTGAATTGCAGTAATGCTGATGGGTTGTCAAACTAGAGAATTGACCAACAAATACTTTTGTCCGGACATCCCCAGGCCGATCCGTTGTATGCCGGCTTATGGTCACGGGGGAGGTGTGTAACGGAACCCATCACTGTTTTACCCTGTTTTATGGTTATTTAATTCTTATGGTTAAAATATGATCACATTGCTGTACTGCAGATATGTTGTTTTATGTTCTACAGAATATATTGGCTCAGAATATTACAGCAACTAGGCTAATAGATAATTCTATTACAGAGACTCCTCATAAGATAAGGAAGTCTATTGTATAAAGTGTTTTCATTATGAGACATAGAACAAAGAGAAGTATAATCTGATCAATGTCTGATTGTATCAAAGTAGCCAGGTAGCCTTAGGGAGGTGTGACCACACCTATTGTCTCTCTATGTGTATTGTGTGGCCAAATATGGGGGATGTGTATTGCCTGTGGAAAGAGGTGTATATATATTTCTGCATAACAAAATAAAGACAGTATTCTTTGACTCCCAATTGAGTGTCGTCCAATATGGGAGGTTGGGGCTTGTGAGACTGCAGTGCTTCATGGATATTTTACCGTATACCAGCAGAGATACTGGACTTCATGTTCCAACTCCGTTACAGTCTCATAATGATGTCCTGCTGTGGTCTGTATATGCAGTAGCCTAGCTGACGGGGGGCCCCAGGGGCGGAGCACTCCGGGAGGCAGGTTGCTAGGGGCAGCAATGTGTTCAGTCAAGGCTGCACTGGGCTGCTTACTCTAGGAATAGGAGAAGCCAGATCACACAGGAAGTTGTGATGGCCCTCCTGCCCCCTCCCCCATGCAACCTCGCCGGTCCCTGCTCTCCCCTGTGCCTCTCCACCTCCCTGCCCTCTGCTCTGCCTGCATTAATCCCAGCTCTCTCCTCTGCCTGCAGGGAAGAGGAGGAGCCACTTGGAAGAGGAGCCACCAGATCGCAGACGTGAGGAGCAGCAGCAGCATGGAGGTAAGAGGCAGGGAAGAGAGAGTGTGTGTGTGTGAGCGAGCGAGAGAGTGTGTGTGTGTGTGTGAAAGAGCGAGAGAGTGTGTGTGTGTGTGAGCGAGAGAGTATGTGTGTGTGTGAGCGAGAGAGTGTGTGTGTGTGTGAGCGAGCGAGAGAGTGTGTGTGTGAGTGATAGAGTGTGTGTGTGAGTGAGAGAGTGTGTGTGTGAGAGAGAGAGTGTGTGTGTGAGCGAGAGAGTGTGTGTGAGCGAGAGAGTGTGTGTGAGCGAAAGAGCGAGAGAGTGTGTGTGCGAAAGAGCGAGAGACTGAGTGTGTGCGAAAGAGTGAAAAAGTGTGTGTGTGTGAGTGAAAAGGAGAGTGTGTGTGTTAAAGAGATAGTGTGTGAAAGAGAGAGTGTGTGTGTGTGTGTGAAAGAGAGAGTGTGTGTGTGAGAAAGAGAGAGGGAGAGAGTGTGTGTGTGTGTGTGAGAGAGAGAGTGTGTGTGAAAGAGAGAGTGTATGTGTGTGTGAAAGAGAGAGTGTGTGTGTGAGAGAGAGAGAGAGAGAGAGTGTGTGTGAAAGAGAGAGTGAGTGTGTGAAAGAGAAAGTGAGTGTGTGAAAGAGAGAGTGAATGTGTGAAAGAGAGAGCGAATGTGTGAAAGAGTGAAAGAGAGTGTGTGTGAAAGAGAGAGAGTGTGTGTGAAAGAGAGAGAGTGTGTGTGTGTGTTTGTGTGAAAGAGAGAGAGTGTGTGTGTGTGTGTGTGTGAGCGAGAGAGTGTGTGTGTGTGAGCGAGAGAGTGTGTGTGTGTGTGTGTGTGAGCGAAAGAGCGAGAGAGTGTGTGTGCGAAAATGTGTGTGTGAGTGAAAAGGAGAGTGTGTATGTGAAAGAGAGAGTGTGTTTGTGTAAAAGAGATGGAGAGAGTGTGTGTGTGTGAGAGAGAGAGTGTGTGTGAAAGAGAGAGCGTGTGTGTGTGTGAAAGAGAGAGTGTGTGTGTGAGAGAGAGAGAGAGAGAGTGTGTGTGTGAAAGAGAGAGAGAGTGTGAAAGAGAGTGTGTGAAAGAGAGAGCGAGTGTGTGAAAGAGAGAGCAAGTGTGTGGAAGAGAGAGCGAATGTGTGAAAGAGAGAGTGTGTGTAAGAGAGAGATAGTGTGTGTGTGAAAGAGAGAGAGTGTGTGAAAGAGAGAGATTGTGTGTGTGAAAGAGAGAGAGTGTGTGTGAAAGAGAGCGAGTGTGTGTGAAAGAGAGTGTGTGTGTGAGCGAGAGAGAGTGTGTGTGTGTGTGTGAGCGAGAGAGTGTGTGTGTGTGAGCGAGAGAGTGTGTGTGTGAGAGCGAGAGAGTGTGTGTGTGTAAGAGACAGAGTGTGTGTAAAAGAGAGAGTGTGTGTGTGTGTGTGAAAGAGAGAGAGTGCTTTAAAGAGAGAGAGAGTGCTTTAAAGAGTGAGAGAGAGTGTGTGTGTGAAAGAGAGTGTGTGTGTGTGTGAGAGAGAGAGAGAGATAGAGAGTGTGTGTGTGAAAGAGAGTGTGTGTGTGAAAGAGAGAGTGTGTGTGTGTGTGTGAAAGAGAGAGAGTGCTTTAAAGAGAGAGAGAGTGCTTTAAAGAGTGAGAGAGAGTGTGTGTGTGAAAGAGAGTGTGTGTGTGTGTGAGAGAGAGAGAGAGATAGAGAGTGTGTGTGTGAAAGAGAGTGTGTGTGTGAAAGAGAGAGTGTGTGTGTGTGTGTGTGAAAGAGAGAGTGTGTGTGTGTGTGTGTGTGAGAGAGAGAGAGAGAGTGTGTGTGAAAGAGAGAGAGAGAGTGTGAAAGAGAGAGAGAGAGAGAGTGTGTGAAAGAGAGAGCGAGTGTGTGAAAGAGAGAGTGTTTACATAGTTAGTTACATAGTAATTAAGGTTGAAAAAAGACTTTCAGTCCATCAAGTTCAACCTGTTAAGATCTCCTCTGATCTGCAATATGCGGATTAGTTATTAATTAAATTATTGATTAAATAATTATTAATAGTATAGTATTGGAGAATGAATAAAGAGTTAGTCCATCAAGTTCAACCTTTTTAGATCTCTATTGATCTTTTTAATTTGGACTATTTATTATTATTATTAATTGTTAATTATTGTTAATTGATCCAGAGGAAGGCAAACATAAAAAAAACCCCATTGAAACTTTGCCAATTGTCTCATAAGGGGGAAAAAAAGCAAAATTCCTTCCTGACCCCAGAAACTGGCGATCAAATTTCTCCCTGGATCAATATTCCTTCGCTAGTTATCTAGGATAGCCTTGAATGCCCTCTTTATTCAGAAATATATCTAACCCCTTTTTGAAGTTGTCTATCGAATTCGCTGTCACCACCTCCTTTGGTAGAGAATTCCACAGTTTAACCACCCTAACTGTGAAGAACCCTTTTCTTTGTTTAAGGTGAAATCTTTTTTCCTCTAACCTCAACGGATGTCCTCTTGTCAGTTGAAAATCTCTTGCTACAAAAAGCTCACTTGACAAAGCCTTATATGGACCCTGGATGTATTTAAATAACGTAATCATATCTCCTCTTAGACGCCTTTTTTCTAGCGAAAATAAGTTTAATTTTGCTAGTCTTTCTTCATAACTTAGCCCCTCCATTCCCCTTATTAGTTTTGTAGCCCTTCTCTGTACTTTTTCCAGCTCTAAGATGTCTTTTTTGTGAGGTGGTGCCCAAAATTGTACTCCATATTCCAAATGAGGGCGTACTAGAGATTTGTATAGTGGCAGAATTATATCTTCTTCCCTGGCTTCTATACCCTTCCTAATACATGCTAATATTTTATTTGCCTTTGCAGCCGCTGCTTGGCTTTGAGCGCTGTTACCTAGGTGGTTGTCCACTAGTACTCCCAAATCCCTTTCAATATCTGATACCCCTAGATTTGCTCCATTAAGATTATAGATTGCTTGGCTATTTTTCCTTCCCAAATGCATAACCTTACATTTATTTGTATTAAATCTCATCTGCCATTTAGCCGCCCATTTCTCTAATTTATGCAAATCCTTTTGTAGGGAAAGTACATCATTATCTGATTTTATTACCTTGCACAACTTAGTGTCATCAGCAAAAATGGAGACACTACATTCGAGTCCTACTTCAATGTCATTAATAAATATGTTAAAAAGGAGAGGACCCAATACTGAGCCCTGAGGAACCCCACTTATCACATTAGACCAATCGGAGTATGTTCCATTTACAACAACCCTTTGCTTCCTGTCTTTTAGCCAGCTCTCGATCCATGAGCAGATATTTACTGCAATTCCTGTATCCCTTAGTTTGCTCACTAGTCTTCCATGTGGCACTGTATCAAATGCCTTTGAAAAATCTAAAAAGACTACATCCACTGAGTTGCCCTGATCCAAGTTCCTACTAACCTCCTCATAAAAACTAATTAGATTGGTCTGACACGACCTTTCCTTCATAAATCCATGTTGACTGCTACCTATGATCCTGTTCAAATAGACATATTCTTGTATTCTGTCCCTTATTAACCCTTCTAAAAGCTTCCCAACTACAGAAGTGAGGCTCACTGGTCTATAATTCCCCGGATTTGCTCTAGATCCCTTCTTAAATATAGGTATCACCTCTGCTTTTCTCCAGTCATCTGGTAGAGACCCTGTAGTGAGCGAGTCTTTAAAGATTAGATATAATGGTTTGGCTATTACAGAACCCAGCTCCCTCAGTACCCTTGGATGTATTCCATCAGGACCTGGGGCTTTATTAACATTTATTTTCTCCAACCTCTTTTGTATTTCTTCCTGCGTTAACCAATTATTTAGTGAAGGTAGTGTAGCCCCATTATGTTGCAGTGTCCCAACCACTGGTACCTCCCTTGTGTAAACCGAAGAAAAGAACCTATTTAGCTCATCTGCCTTTTCCTGGTCACTAATTATCAGATGGCCTGTGTCACATTGTAATGGTCCTATCGATTCCTTCCTGGCCTTCTTCCCATTAATATATTTATAAAATATTTTAGGGTTAGTCTTACTTTCCATTGCAACTGACTTCTCATTTTCTATTTTAGCCAGTCTAATAGCCCTTTTGCAAGCCTTGTTGATTTCCTTATAGTCACATAAAGATGCCTCTGTTCCCTCCTTCTTGTATAATTTAAATGCATACTTCTTTTTCCTCATCATGATCTTTAAGTCATTGTTAAGCCACATGGGATGTGATTTACTCCTATTTATTTTATTTCCACATGGTACATGCTGATGAGTATGTTTATTTAGTAAGGATTTGAATGTTGTCCATTTATTTTCAGTATTCTTCCCTGTAAGTTCTTTGTCCCAGTCTATATGTTGTATTGCTGCCCGTAGCCCATTAAAGTTAGCCCTTTTAAAATTTAGAGTTTTTGTTGGCCCCTTACAACTCTGTTTTTTGTATTCAATCTCAAATGAGACTGTGTTGTGATCACTGTTCCCCAAGGGTTCCCCTATTTTTACATTTGATATTATATCAATATTACTTGTGATGACTAAATCCAAGATGGCCCCATTTCTAGTAGGTTCTTGTATTACCTGGGCTAGATAATGATCCCTGAGTGTACTCAAGAACCTGCTCCCCTTAGCTGAGCTGCTGGTCTCGTTTATCCAGTTTATATCAGGGTAATTAAAGTCTCCCATTATTAGAACTTGCCCATGCTTAGCTGCATTTCCAATCTGTAACAATAATTGTATTTCCTCACTTTCAGCTATATTTGGGGGTTTATAGCATACTCCCACCAATATGCATTTAGAATTAGCTCCTCCACTATTTAGCTCAACCCACAAGGATTCAATGATGCCGTTAGTGCCAGCATAAATATCTTCTCTAACTATAGGCTTAAATTCAGGCTTAACATAAAGACAGATCCCTCCTCCTCTTTTACCATTGCCCCTATCTTTCCTAAATAGGTTATAACCATCCAGATTAACAGTCCAGTCATGAGATTCATCCCACCATGTTTCCGTAATGCCTATTAAGCCCCATTTTTCTTGTACTGCTAATATTTCTAGCTCATCCATTTTCCCAGGCAAACTTCTTGCGTTTGCAATCATACACTTTATGTTGCTATGGCTCTGCTGATGTGAAGTGCCTGCCACTGTATTTGAGGCCCCTATTAATATCTCCCTACTTTCTATTGTAACCCTCCCCCCTTCTCCTCCCCCATGGGTAAATAATTCATCCCTTTCCCTCTCTACCCTATTTACCCCAATACTTCTATATAGTCCCTCCCCCCCACCGACAAGTTTAAAAACTCCCCCAGCCGTTCTACCATCCTATTCCCTAGCACAAAAGCGCCCTCATCATTAAGGTGCAATCCATCCCTGCTATAGAGATTGTACCCAAGTGAGAAGTCAGCCCAGTGCTCTAAAAACCCAAAACCCTCTGCACTGCACCACTTTTTTAGCCACGCATTAACCTCCCTAAGCTCCTTCTGCCTCCCTGGGCTAGCACGTGGCACTGGTAGTATCTCAGAAAATACTACCTTGGAGGTCCTTGCTTTAAGCTTATTCCCTAATTCTCTAAAATCATTCTTTAGGACGCTCCATCTTCCACTAACTTTGTCATTGGTACCAATGTGTACCAAGACCGCCGGTTCATTACCAGCCCCTCCCAATAATTTATCCACCCGATCCACAACATGCCGAACCCGAGCACCCGGGAGACAGCAAACTGTTCGATTGCTGGGATCTGGGTGACAAATTACCCTGTCTACCTTCCTAATAATAGAGTCCCCTACCACCAAAACCTGTCTGTTGCACTGCCTATTCTGCCCTCCCTCTTCTCCAGTAGAGCTGTTCGCCCGGCTGTTAGAGGGAACAGCTCTATCTGGCATTGCCATTCCTGAATGGACATCGCCAACAGTTTCACTCAATCTGGCAAATCTGTTGGTGTTTGACAACTCAGAACTGGCCTGCCTCCTCCTGTTCCCCCTGCTTCCCCTTGTAACTGTAACCCAGCTACCTCCCTGGCCATCCTCCCTAGCCCCAGCTCCTCCCTCCATACTAGGCCCAGCTAAACTGTGCTCCGTGAGCACCAATTCCCTTTCCAGTGGAGCAATATCACTAAGTGCTGCAATTCTCCTCTCCAGATCTTCAATTTGAGCTTCCAAAGAGGCAACATGCTCACACCTGTCACAGAGGTATGGACCCTGGATCATATGTTCCAGTAGTGCATACATTTGACAGGATGTACACTGAATAAGGTTGCCACTCGACTGACTCATAATTATTATTATTGTCTACGAAATTTCAGTGGGAAAAATAAAGAATATAATATAATATATTTATATAAAGTTTTCCTCCTTTGCACTATAAATCTGCCCTCCCTTTTCTTTGAAGGCCCTCCTTTTATTTAAACTCCTAGGCTTTTACTAGAATTGCACTTGATACTGAAAATGTTCGCAAGCTCACAAGTTCCCCTTCTCCGGTTTCTATTAACTTCTGCCTTCTCGCCGGGGCACAATTAGTGCACTCTGCAATTTATCAGCCTTTACTTGTAAGGTGAATCCACTTGTAAACAGGCCCCAAACCAGCTCACAAACCTTTTATACAAGTTTAACAGTCAAGCCACACCCCTCTCACC